>JACXGM010018463.1:0-19021 GCA_016801145.1 Umbra pygmaea | reverse complement strand
CTGGGGAGAATAACTGAGTTTCGATTCGCGATCGAAATGAGCGCAACAACGGCAGTAGTAAACCTGTGTTTGGTTTAAATAGTGAAATTACACTTATCTGTCAAGTATTTCTAAAATGTGTAACCTTATCGTTACGTCGGTAAAACAAATATGTTGCCTGGTCAAAGAGTAACATTATAAACGGTATACGACTGCGAGTTTCTTCAGAAATCCTCTGCGTGATGATGGTGGTGTCAGTTTCGTTCACATGACGTGTTTTAAGATGCGTTAGACAGCCAATCGCAGGTGACTATGTTGTTACACGCAAATATGCTACATGATTATTGGCTCACAGACGCTTTTGGCACCGAAATTTGGCATCGAAAGGTAAATAATTTTTCGATACTCGATAGTATTGGAGTATTTCGGCCGGTGCCATAAAAGTATCGATGTTCGGTGCCCAGCCCTACCCACAGCACGAGTATCGGAATCGGTATCTGTAGGGAGAAAATGGTATCGGAACATCTCTAGAACTGCGTTCGGCGACAAGCCTTAATGGTCCATCTGTGACTGTTCAACAGAACCAACCAGCTAGCCCAGAAGTGCTGAGGAAGCTTTGTATTGTTTCCTCACGGGAAGTAAGCGAGAATGATTTGTGAGGAGCTTGTCGACTGTGATTATATGAGGGGGCGTGGCCCTAGCACAGTTCGACCTGTCTGTTGTGGACAGACGTGATGTCATTGGAGCTTCCATAGTTGGTCACGCCAAGGTGAATCCCATAGTGAAATACTGAACGAAGTTAGAAAAAGAACTGAAATTTATTCATTTTATCTGTATTTCTTTACTGAGGTAAATTTGGTTATATAATTAGACATTCAGATGAAATATGTTTTACATAAGTTCACACTTTCAACAGAAAAAGACAATCACTACCTAGGGGTGGCAAGGTGGCCTAGTTGGTTAGGGCAACTGGTTCAACCCCCCTCCCCCCATAAAGTTGTTTATTTAAATACTGTCAATAAAGAGTAATGCAGTAACGAAACATAGGTACTATTTTGGAGAAGTAAGTTAACTAGCTACTTTAAAAGTAATGTTCCCCAACACTATTATTCTGGACATGGTTAGTCCAACTGGCCTACTTAAAACTAGTGTGAATGCGTGGCAGAAAGTAACTTTGGTTTATTTTGGGGTAGTGCTTGACATTTGGGTACAGACACATGGTTTTCATTAGCGCTTGTCAACTACAGGTGCAACTTGCTTCACTGTTCAATCAGATCAGAGGATCAAACATGACCTGAGCACGTGATGTGAGACAGTTTGGTCTCCGGTGCATCTGCTTGGGAAATCTTCACCGAAGAGCGAAGAGAGCGTTATGAACAAAATGCTGCATACATTGTGTTGTGTTTTAATTGAATGTACTCATCAAATTAATTTACTCAAGAGTCTGGAAGATGTGTAGAAAATGGAGCATAGACTTTAATGTTTAAATCAACAGTTTAAAGCTGAGTTGTTTCTGCATATAGAACTCCTGACAATCAGATAACTTTCAATTTTATACAGAGAATGATGTCACAACATAACTTAATACAGTTTCCCCATTGGTCCAATTTGATAACATTATTTCAAAATCCCACCAATGTCTGTAAGCCTTGGATTCAACATATATAGTACTGGTTTACTAGGCGCCATCTTGTTTCGGAATTCTATATGTTAACCCCTCCCCGATGCCTAAACGGCTTCAGTAACACTTCTAGTGGGACCAAAGGGCCCTGACAAACATTTGACTATTGTTCTCGCTTTAGATTTACATACATTGGATTCCAGCGACATCCTGTCTCCTGAGTTAATTAACACTGTGGAAGCTAGGCCTGTCACAATAACTGATTTTGCTGGACGATAAATCGTCCCAGATATTATTGCGATAAATGATAATATTGTTGTTCGGTGATCGTTTTCATCTATGTAATGATGATGGCATAATGATGCAGGTACACCTTTTCAAAGATCCATAATCTTTTTTTTCTAAAGAATATTTAACAATGGAACTGGAAAACATTTTAAATATCCAAAGTAAATGAACAAAACAACCAAAAACAAATAAAATGGACTCAGTCTCCACCAAACACAATCAAAAACAATAAATTAAATGAAAATTAAAAACCACACACAACCAAAACAATAAAGAAATTATTGAGCTCATTTTTATTTATCATGCGATTAATAGATTTATTGCATATTAGACAGGCCTAGTGTCAGCCACAGTCTACAGTGAACCAAATCTTAATTTACAGTGAAACAATCTTCATAGTTTTATAAATAATTGTCACAGCTTTAGAATAACTTGATTTTTGATGCATAATTTTCACATGGTCAATAACTTTTAGGAATTTCCAAACAATATAGAATAACATTTATAGAAACATACTAAATGTTGATCATTGAACAGAGATTCTGTATTAATTATACAGGAAACCTCAATGCAATATGTGGTATTCTTTTTCTCATATCATTGCTAGATTATTTTTATTGCATATTTCCATAAAACTGTTGCATGGGACCTTGAAAATATTCCACAATTGCCCCGCCCAAAAATAACACTTTAGATTTTGAAAGCATTTCACGACACACTTGGGGAGTACTCGTGGCACAAGTGTGCCACGGCAAATGGGTTGAAAACACGTTGAATGTTTGGGTATTGAACTGTGTTTCTACAGGGTGTTTGGGTATTGAACTGTGTTTCTACAGATTGTTTGGGTATTGAACTGTGTTTCTACAGGATGTTTGGGTACTGACCTGTGTTTCTACAGGGTGTTCGGGTAAATGACCTGTGTTTCTACAGGGTGTTTGGGTAAATGACCTGTGTTTCTACAGGGTGTTTGGGTAATGTCCTGTGTCTCTACAGGGTGTTTGGGTATTGAACTGTGTTTCTACAGGATGTTTGGGTAATGACTTGTGTCTCTACAGGGTGTTTGGGTAATGACCTGTGTCTCTACAGGGTGGTTGGGTACTGACCTGTGTTTCTACAGGGTGTTTGGGTAAATGACCTGTGTTTCTACAGGTTGTTTGGGTAATGTCCTATGTTTCTACAGGGTGTTTGGGTAAATGACCTGTGTTTCTACAGGGTGTTTGGGTAATGTCCTGTGTCTCTACAGGTTGTTTGGGTATTGAACTGTGTTTCTACAGGTTGTTTGGGTATTTACAGTGTCTCTACAGGGTGTTTGGGTATTGACCTGTGTTTCTACATGGTGTTTGGGTAATACCTGTGTCTCTACAGGGTGTTTGGGTATTGACCTGTTTCTACAGGGTGTTTGGGTATTGACCTGTTTCTACAGGGTGTTTGGGTACTGAACTAAGTTTCTACAGGGTGTTTGGGTAATGACCTGTGTTTCTACAGGGTGTTTGGGTATTGAACTGTGTTTTTACAGGGTGTTTGGGTAATGACCTGTGTTTCTACAGGGTGTTTGGGTAATGTCCTGTGTCTCTACAGGATGTTTGGGTAAATGACCTGTGTTTCTACAGGGTGTTTGGGTAATGTCCTGTGTCTCTACAGGGTGTTTGGGTATTGAACTGTGTTTCTACAGGGTGTTTGGGTATTGAACTGTGTTTCTACAGGGTGTTTGGGTAATGACCTGTGCATCTCTCTCTGTAGGTTCTCTCGTTCAGATGAGCTGTCTCGTCACCGGCGTTCTCATTCAGGGGTCAAGCCATATGTTTGCTGCCTGTGTGAGAAGAAGTTTGCCCGCAGCGACCACCTCTCAAAACACACCAAGGTTCACAGCAGCCCCCGGCCTGGCAGAATCCTCAGAACTACCATCTGACCCTGACAAACCCAGCTCACCTCTGTCAGGATACTGATGCCACCTATAATCTACCTGTTGCAGACCTGAACTGGGATAACACAAATGTAATAGCCTGCCTCCAGAAATCAGTGCTGTCTGATCCTCCATCTTCACCCTGGTGAATCAGACTAATCCACCTAGTCTGCCCTGGGGAAGCTCTGTCGGGGACTCATTAGGGCTTTTTGTTATGAATGTACAGGTAAAGCCCTGGGACAGAGTTTATTTTCTGATTCAGAATTTCAGATGTTTTTGTTCTCTGCTCACCTCTTCTCCATAGAGCAAAAGTGGCCTGATCCAGGTACATCCCAATGAGGTAATGGCCATCTCCAGTATGAGATTGATCTGTTTAAAGGAGAAGTACATTATATTTGAACTAAAACAGTATTATCAATTACTTTCAATTGCCCAAACCAACCTTTTGCAGTCTTGGTTGTTTTTCATAAACATACCCTGCCAGTGATACACTACCACGTGCTGGATCCCAGCTGCTAATGCATAGTCAAATACAGCAAAATAGCCAACGCTCTGAGGATTGTGCAGTAGATCCAAATGGATCTACGATCTACGGTTATATTTGGATCTACGGTTCTGTCTTACTGCATCAACTTCCATAATATTCGGGAGAGAATAAGATTGCTGCAAGCCTTCTTCCTAGACATGTGTCCAAGCCATTTGTTTGTTCCCACACTATTGTTTCAGTCAGCAAGTCATGTGGGTCAACACGAGGGCAAGTTCACTAAACTATAGACCTTAGATTTGCAGGGGAACAACCTGCAAGAGGGAGTTGCTAAATTGTAATGGCACTAGGAAATCCCTGCTAAAAATCCCCCCACCCCTGGTAATGCTAGCCTATTTTCAAACTGAAGCACAAAAAGCGTTGGTATTTCAATTAAATTTAGGTGTCGTTATTTGTTTTTGTCCTTGCGACTGGTGGGATTTTGATTACAAGTGAGATTGAAAAAAAACTGTCTGGACACACCATTCATGTATTTGGGATAAAGTAAACTGCCTCTTAAAGTATATTGCAGGGCCCCTAGGTATAAAGCTTATTCATTCATTCATTCATGTATTTGGGATAAAGTGAACTGCCTCTTAAAGTATATTGCAGGGCCCCTAGGCTAAATCAAGATCCCCTCGACCCCCACTGCCAAACACACACCCTTATTATGTGACATACCGACAGTTTGAATAGTGTTTTATATGCAATTTGATTGTGTTTAAAACACTACACTGTCACAAATTTTATTCTAGATATTCTATTGCTGTTTCAATTATCTCTTCAAGATGGTTTTTGAAGGAAATTCTAGCCCATGAGCTCTACTATTGGCCCATTTCTAAGTCTTTACAAAGTGCCAAACTTCTGGCCCAATCGGATCGCTCTGTAATGTGTAACGGCCAATCACCTAAATCACCCCTTGCTTCCCTGATATCTTGCCTCCTCTCACTGCATTGAAAACCTCAGGGCCGCAGACTAGTGTATGTTTGGGTGCTTCACTGGTCCATTATGTAATAATTGGTTCATTAAGAGGCCACTCCCACCCACCTTTCCCAGGTTTGCATCAAATGCTGATTGAAGGGTGAGAATGACAGGGAAAATGGCAGACACCACCCTCTTCTGGTCCATGCTCTTAAATGACTGGGATTAGAGGTTTTTCAGTAGCTAAATCACATCCTCTTTTAGTCACCATAATGGGTGAACTCTTCACACATTTTAAGACCCTACATATAAGCTCTTCTACTTTCCACCTTTTAAATCAATGTTGAAATGTCAAAATTAATTTGACGAAAGCTACTGTTGTGTATACTGTTTGTTTTATACATTGGCTTTACAATGCAATGTATCTGTTGTAAGGAACCGCTTAGTAATTTACCGTAGTAGAGATTAGTACAGTAGATTAGGCCAGCAAAGCTAATAATTGATACAATGTAGTAGTCTACATTATCTGAAAGGGGCAGCTGATGTTTGTCCAGTCTGTTTCTGTCATATCACGTTTACTTACATGCATAGAACATGTAGGAGCTCCTATGCAGAGACAAACCCAGTCAGTATATTAAGCTATCCAATGGAGTGGGCTTGATTTTTCCAATGTAGCATTGCTTTGTGAAACAGTGTAATGTTATTAAGGGGTTATCATGTCAGCCAGAAATCACTTTGGGACCCATTACAGAACATCAAACAGTTCCATTGGATTTCAAGTGCACTTAAGTTAGCAGGAGTTCCAGAAGGAAAGGGTTAAGCATGGAGAAATGCTATGCCTAAGGACCGGAAAGCTCTGCTACGGGTATATAAGTGGTATTCATGGGTTTGAGTGGAAAAGGTGCTTTTTCAACATTTTTGCACTTACTTACAAAAGCATATGGAGAACTGTGGTCTTTTTAGAGTAGTAGATGCTTGACAACTACATTTGCCATAATGAATCCAATGGAGAACTACATGTTGGTTGTCTTGCTTTTTAGGGATAATATCAGATTGGAGCACTTCAACATAAAATGGCACTTCATTGACATCACATGGCCTCTTACCACGCAAAAACGGTTTGTTCTTTTAAGATTATGTATTTTCTTTGAACACGATTAGTTTAAGTAGATCATGACCACAGTCCAACTCGGACAGACATTAACTAGCTGTGTGTTCATGGCCTGTCTAATTAATTCAGTCCTGTGGGTGTCCTTTTCTTCCAAAACTTCTATCAGGAGTTTCGCTCTCCCAGTAACTATAATCCAGTGTAGGCACACACATAAAACACTCAATGCTGTCTGCCTGTGAAATTTTTTTGAATACCAGAAATGCTATTTTCCTATGTATGAGAATAAAGTATAAGAATATTGAAGCATCATCGTAAGTTGTAATTTATATACAGTACACTCATAAGTTGGATACAGAACAGCACATGATAAAATAATAAAAATCTGAATAAAATGGAAACATTTCCACGACATAATTGTTGGAACCCTGTTGAAGATATCAAATCAGTTTGAAAAGAACTAGATTGTCATTGATGTGAACGTAGACTCACCTGTGATCCATTATCAGTGCTCACATGGCTTATGTAAAACAGTAAATTATGGCTTTAATGCATAAACATTGTAAGTTTACTCCCAGTTGCTTTTTCACAATGGTGAGATAGCTGTCTGAAAGCATCAGAAACGCTTTAATCAACAAACATACAGTGCATTCGGCAAGTATTCACAGCCTTTCACTTTTTCCACATTTTGTTATGTTACACCAGGGGTCTCCAAACCCTTCCATGGAGGGCCTAGTGTATGCTGGTTTTTGGTCTTTCCCTTCAATTAGAGCCAATTTAGGACCTAGACTGCCAGGTGAGTGAAGATCCTCACCAATAAGTGAGCTAATCCATCAGCCTTGTACAAGGTGAGGGCAAAAACATGCATACACTAGGCCCTCCATGGAAGGGTTTGGAGACTCCTGTGTTACACCCTTATTTCCCTCAAACATTCTCCAAACAATACCCCATAATGAAAATGTGAAAGAAGTGTGTTTGAAATCTTAGGAAATATATTAAAAATAAAAAATGGAAAAAGCACATGTACATAGTACAGGGTTTTCCCCAGAAAATGTGTTAGTTAAGGCGGTCGGGTTCGGTTTGTTTACCTGGGTAGGTACCTACAAAACAACTTTCGAAATGCGCAATGGTGATCGTGTACTTCACAGCGATGACATTAAAATACCAGCAGATGGCGCTGGTCGGTCACATCACGCGTCACTTACTTTTTTGGGACTACTCAGTAACGGCGGCTATCGGCTCTTGTCTGGGCGGCCGCCTTAATGAAGTGCTGCGGGAAACCCTGTAGAAATCACAGCCTTTGCCATGACACTCAAAATTGAGCTCAGGTGCATCCTGTTTCCACTGATCTTTCTTCTGATGTTTACACAACCTGATTGGAGTCCACTTGTGGTAAATTCCGTTGATTGGACATGATTTGAAAAGATACACACCTGTCTATATAAGGTCCCACAGTTAACAGTGCATGTCAGCACAAACCAAGCCATGAAGTCCAAGGAATTTGCTGTAGACCTCAGAGACAGGATTGTATCGAGGTACAGATCTGCAGAAGGGTACAGAAAAATATCTGCAGCATTGAAGGTCCCAATGAGCACAGTGGCCTCCGTCATCCATAAATAGAAGAAGTTTGGAACCACCAGGATTCTTCCTAGAGCTGGCTGCCTGGCCAAACTGAGCGATGGGTGGAGAAAGGCCTTAGTCAGGGAGGTGACCAAGAACCTGATGGTCACTCTGACAGAGCTCCAGCATTTCTCTGTGGAGAGAGGAGAACCTTCCAGAACAACAACCATCTCTGCAGCACTCCACCAATCAGGACTATATGGTAGAGTGGCCAGATGGAAGCCACTCTTCAGTAAAAGGCACATGAGTGCCCACAAAAGGCACCTGAAGGACTCCCAGACCATGAGAAACAAAATTCTCTGGTCTGATGAAACAAAGATTGAACTCTATGGCCTGAATGGCAAGCGTCTTGTCTGGAGGAAACCAGGCACAGCCCATCACCTGGCCAATACCATCCCTACAGTGAAGCATGGTAGTGGCAGCATCATGCTGTGGGCATGTTTTTCAGCGGCAGGAATTGGGAGACTAGTCAGGATCGAGGGAAAGGTTGATGCAGCAATATACAGAGACATCCTTGCTCAGACTGGGAAGGTTCATCTTCCAACAGGACAATGATTCTAAGCACACAGCCGAGATAACAAAGGAGTGGTTACAAGACAACTCTGAATGTCCTTGAGTGGCCCAGCCAGAGCCCAGACTTTATCCCGATTGAACATCTCTGGAGAGATCTGAAGATGGCTGTGCACTGACACTATAACATAACAAAATGTATAACATAACAAAATGTGGAAAAAGTGAAGGTTGGTGAATAATTTCCGGATGCACTGTAAGATTGCCTAAAGTTAATTTCCAAAGGCCATCTCCAAAATATGGTTTGCTGTGTTATTAAGAGGTTTGCTGCTCAAGGAAATGTTAAGAACGTCCTTGGACGTGGTTACGGGGAACATTTATCAGAGATGTCTTCGAAGGTTGGTGCGAAGATATTAACAATTTAAAGCTTATTGTAAAAGTGGGTGGAATAACTGGGGGGAGTGAGTGGAGGAACTGGGTGGAGTGGGTAACTGGGTGGAGTGGGTTGGGTAACTGGGTGGAGTGGGTTGGGTAACTGGGTGAAGTGTGTGGAGGAAGGGTGGTGTGTGGAGAAACTGTGTGGTGTGGGTGAAATCAATGGGTGGAGTGGGTTGAATAACTGGGTGGAGTGTGTGTAATAACTGTGGAGTGTATGGGGAAACTGGGTGGAGTGTATGGAGAAACTGGGTGGAGTAACAGGGTGGAGTGTGTGTGGAATAACTGGTTGGAGTAACAGGGTGGAGTGTGTGCAATAACTATGTGGAGTGGGTTTAGAAACTGGGTGGTGTGTGTGTAATAACTGTGGAGGGATAGTGTAACTGGGTGGAATGTATGGAATGACTGGGTGGAATAACTGGGTGGAATGTATGGAATGACTGGGTGGAATAACTGGGTGGAGTGTATGGAATGACTGGGTGGAATAACTGGGTGGAGTGTATGGAATGACTGGGTGGAATAACTGGGTGGAGTGTATGGAATGACTGGGTGGAATAACTGGGTGGAGTGTATGGAATGACTGGGTGGAATAACTGGGTGGAGTGTATGGAGTAACTGGGTGGAGTGTATGGAATGACTGGGTGGAATAACTGGGTGGAGTGTATGGAGTAACTGGGTGGAGTGTATGGAATGACTGGGTGGAGTGTGGGGAGTAACTGGGTGGAGTGTATGGAATAACTGGGTGGAGTCGGGGAAGTAACTGGGTGGAGTGTGTGTGGAATAACTGGGTGGAGTGTGTGTGGAATAACCTGACCATAAACATTTTGAACGCTGTGAAGCTATGGTCAAGAGCGTAGGAACGGGGAGACATGTCCCCCAAATGTTACAGACAGGCAATGTGGTCCCCCCCATAATAAGATCAATTTGTGAAAAATATATGGTGTCCCCCCAATATCAAACTCATTCCTATGCCCTTAGCTATGGTAACTAATGTCAGTGGAATGCTAAATAATAAAAATAGAGAACAAATATTTAAACTAGGGCCTCTTGCTTCACAAAGCCACAGTATTAAAAATCAAAACATGTGCAAAAGGAAATGAAATAGACACCATCGCTATAAAAAACAATATAAGAAGGGACTACAGATCAAATATAATTAATAAACTCAGCAAAAAATGAACATCCTCTCACTTTCAACTGCGTGTCAGTAAACTTAAAAAATGTTAGTTGTTGAATTTGTTTATGTACGTACAATAACTAAGACATAAGCTGGTGGTGTCTGATGAAGACCTGCCTTACAACAGGCTTATGAGCCCATAGTCCAGGCTCGCTCAGCCTATTGCGGACAGTCTGATGGAGGGATTGTGCATTCCTTGTGTATCTCGGATAGTTGTTGTTACCTTCCTGTACCTGTCCCGCAGGTGTGATGTTCGGATGTACCGATCCTGTGCAGGTGTTGTTACAAGTGGTCTGCCACTACGAGGACGATCGGTTGTCCTTCCTGTCTCCCTGTAGAGATGTTTCAGGCATCTCACAGTACATACACTATATTGCCCTGGCCACATCTGCAGTTCTCATGCCTCCTTGTGGCATGCCTCATTTAAATCTCAATACAGGGGCCCCACAATGCTACATATTGAGCCCCTCCTGTACTCCCTGTACACCCACGATTGTGTGGCCACCCACAGCTCCACCTCTATTATCAAGTTTGTGGATGACACAGTGGTTGTAGGTCTCATTTCAAACAATGACGAGATGGCCTACAAAGAGGAGGTCAGGGCGCTGATGGCATGTTGTCAGGCAAATAACTTTTCCCTCAACATAAAAAAATAACTGATTGTGAACTACAGGGTGAATAAGGTGGAGCACTCTCCAATCCTGATCAACTGAGATGCTGTAGAGAGGGTCACAGACTTTAAGTTCCTCTTGAGTTCACATCTCACTACACTGGTCACTAAACTCATCCATGGTAGTTAAGAAGGCACGACTGCACCTGTTCACCCTCAGGAGGCCTAAAATATTTGGCCTGTACCACCTCTAGTCCCGGAGGATATTAGACAATGTCTGGATAAAACACACCCTAGTGAATGTTTTTTTTTACATAGTATGTCTCACTTCATGGTCTACACTTTTGTTGTTATAAAGCAATTTTCATAAGCAATTTCTGTATTTATAATGCATGTGTAACAATTTGTCTTAACTTTTTTCAAATACATTTTTATTGTCTCCTATAACTCACTCTTTGTACATGCTTAAAACATCATAAAACCTGCATCTCTTTTATTTATTTAGATTTCACTATCCTATTTAAGGAATATAATACTTTGATATGCATTTTACTTCGGGCCTTTATTTTGAAGGTTTTCTCAATATACCAAACATATGACGTCATATTTAGTGTTGCTAGCATTGGTTGCTAGCAGAATACCAACCCTTATTCGAGGTAAATTGGTCAGAAAAAAATGACCTTTTGGCCATGTATAAGTACTTTAGCGACAAGGGTCTGCATAAAACGAAAAGCACCTGATAACCACAGTAAAATATGGTTGTGGATCAATGACTCAAAACCTATGCCAGGAGAAACTTGGCCAAATATGGACCTTTCACCTACAGATTATTGATGACCCCAATTATACATCAAAATCAACACAAACGGTCGCAGAAACACAAAATCAAAGTTTTCACAAAGGCTATATATGTAACACATTTCAAGACTAAGGATTTTGAAATGTGCTTGCAAGAAGGTGCGGTCCTTGATCGCTCCAAGTCTGCAGCAACTTGTTAGACTTTACAAAAAGAGGCTCAGAGCTGTTAAATCAGGGGGAGTGAGAGACGCTAATGCAACACATTGTACAGTAAATGTTATCAGTTCCCTTTACTTTCCTGCACCGCTGGTGGGTGGTTGCCGCAACATTTCTCACCACTTCACGTCTCCCACGCACGAGCGCAAAGACTAGTGCGAGACATGATGTCAACAAGCCAGTCGCGTTTACTCCCAAACATACTGTTAACTCTCATTTTAGTTAAATCGTTTATTGAAAGTGAATTATATTCATGTTTATTTTCGGCTAAATAGCGACCGTGTACGTAGTTTAGTTCGTAGCCTAAACGAATAATACATTTTCACACACACGCACTGTAGCTCGCTAGATACCGCAGTACTGTACAGTACAGTACCTGAAAGTGAAAGGTTTTTGCGCGCGACAACACTTCAACCCACAACGTCACGAGACAAAACAATGCGCATATGAACGCAAACACAAAGGGAAGTGATCTCAGCATGGTTTTAATTTCCTGTTGTATTCGTACTGTATTTATTTTTCATGACGAAAAACGTACTGATTTTTTTCTCATTTTTTTCTTATGGACGTACTATTTTTAAACTAGCTATCGTTTGGTACCCAACTAGCGAAAGCTAGCAACCTCATAATCTGTAATGTTTGGGGAGTTTTTTCGACACTTCTGGGTGCCTTTACATTTCAACGAGCTTAACTAGCAACCGAGGTGAGCTATCGTAAGTTACTAACGTGTGCTAGCTAACTAGCTAAACTGTAAGGTGACACATTGTAGTGAATGGCTGCTAGCTAGCGTAAGTAGCTGCAATGAAATTACACATAAGCATTGTAATTTGGCTGAGTACGCTAGCTATAATACAGTACAGTGTTGTAGCTAGTTTAGACTAATTATATCAGCCTTTGGTTTGGTAACAAGTGGTTGTTGTCGTGCAGCCAGCTAGCTAACTAGTTAATGTCGTTACAGTACTCTACCTTGGTCCTTGCTAACCACTAACGTCACCATCAGTTACTTTTGTAGTTAGAAAACTCCGGTACACTTATTTAAGTAACTACCCAGCTATATGATGTTATAAACCGTTTTGCTAGTTTACTTTAGGTTGTACCATTATACGCGACTGTGATTTCAAGCTGCAATAACGTTAGCTAAGTAAGGTAACTATTTGCTTTATTACATTTTAGTTGGCTAGGTATTACATTATTTTTGCTTTATTTTACCTGGCAAGTTGACTGAGGACATATTCTAATATGCAGCAACGGCTTGGGGGGAGGGAAAAGGATTTATGAGCCAATTGAAAGCTGGGGATGATTTGGTTGCCATGATGGTATGAGGGCCAGATTGGAAATATTGTCCAGTACACCGAGGTTAACACTCCTACACATATGATAAGTGCCATGGGATCTTTAGTGACCACAGATAATCAGCACACTCGTTTAATGACCCAGATGAAAGACTGCAATATACGTAGGGCAGATGTCACCTTCACTGCCCTGGGGCAGACCAGAATGCCCCCTAGAGGCTCTCCAACAACACTTCCAGTAGCATTGGTCTCCCATCCAGGGACCGACCAGTCCTGAACCTGCTTAGCTTTGGAAGCAAATCTACAATGAAATATAGGGCACTTTGCTGCTGGTTAAACACATTTGAACACAGCTTTTGTGCTAAAACTACCATACTAAGAGTCATACGGCATGTTGTCTGCACAGAGTTCTAGCTGTGCTGAACGTGGATGTTATTACATAATCAAATTGCTAAACTCTAATCATAGCCATAGCTTTATAATCTCATGCCCTTTGGCGGCCACATTACTAGTCTGACCCATCCTCTAGATAGTGTCAGAATGAAAGAGATTGTGACTTCAGGGGGATGTCCCAGTTGGGCTGGATGAGTCAATGCAGATTTACGTTTTATCTAAGCCTCTTAAACACAAACACACATGTGTTTGGTTGGCAGTCTTCAGTAGGGGGACTGGGAACAGATGGCTCAGTGGTTAGGAATCAGGGCGCTGGTTCGATTCCCGATTGTGGGAAATCCAAGGCACTTTACCCTATGTTGCTTCACAGGGATTTCCCTGTATTCACTTTAAGTCACTCTGTAGAAGAGTGTCAACTAAATTACTAAAATGTAAATGTTCAGGATCTGGGCTAACTTATCTGGCTTACTTGTGTGTATACAACCTTTTTTTTAATCCACATTGAAATCAGGAGGACTTTGTCAGTCTCAGTGCATTTGTTAATATGCACAGTATGTTTACTGATGCATTTTTTTAATGCAGCAAAAACAAAGAGGCATCAGGTTTTATGATATGCAGCTGTATTTATATTCATGAAACTCATGTTAATATACAAACAGTGGTCCCATATTACTAGTAAATCTGAATCTCGTTCTGTTTGAGATTTTATTTCAAAACAGTGAAACTCTGTCAGTTATTGAAAGGTTACATTCCCCTGCCCTCCATAGAGGCTTAATGCTTTACCCCCTCTATCTCCCCCAAAAAGTGCCCTCTCCAGTCTCCAGCCATACAAGTTGAGGAAAATGTTTTGTTCTCTCTTATGGCCTCATGAGTGACTGTGCAAAGGTGTTCACAACGTCTTCCCGTCTGATTTGAAATGATAGACCTGGCAGTTGCTGGGCTGTGGCATTACACACCTTAAAAGAACCTTTCATTACAGACAGTAAGTTACTCATTTAGGTGAGCAAGACTGCCAAAGGTTTTATATAAAATTGATGTCTGATTGCCCTCTTTTGTTTTTGACTGCAGAAATAGGGTTGTTTCAAGACCGTGAGCTGATTTCTGTTCTAAGTAGGAGCAGTTTGAATATGGTCTATTTGGGACACAATGCTTAGTTGTCAGGTCTTCCAACTTCATCTCCTCTTTTGCTCTCTCTAGCAGGAGCATGGACAGCTCAGTGACCCTGTGGCAGTTCCTGCTCCAGCTCCTATTGGACCCCACTAACGATCAGCTGATCTGCTGGACCAATGAGGAGGGGGAGTTCAAGCTGCTGCAAGCAGAGGAGGTGGCCAAGCTTTGGGGTGCCAGAAAGAACAAACCCAGCATGAACTACGACAAGCTCAGCAGAGCTCTGAGATACTACTATGACAAGGTAACAGGCACAACAAGCATGAACTAGGGATCACTACGAGCCCTGAGATACTACAGGTACCCTGAGATATTTGGTGGCGCGCAATACAGAATGTTTTTTACACAAGAAAACTACAGTCATTATTTTTGTCCTGCACTGTTGTTATAGACTGGCTATTCCTAAAGTGGAATACGAAATAAATTATGGTTCAACATGCATTTCAATATTCAAACGTGCCTATACGTTATTAAAGTGATGTTTTCATGTCTGAATAGCCCAGTCTCACTGGTGAAAATAATCACCAAATAGTGTCTGAGAAAATATAAATCTAATGTCAAATATCAAATAGGCTAATTGGCATCGAACCAGAAAAACTATACTTGTTTGTTTTTATTGAGTACTTAAGAAAAGACCGCCAGTAGGCAAATCAAACTACAAACTGGACAATTACCATAAAGTGCAATTAAGTAAAAAAAGGAAGAAAAATGATATACAGTTAGATTAGATAGGCTACTCACTTATACAGCATATTCAGGCTTATATAATTACCACCAAATCTGTCATGTTTTTGAAAACACTTTATAATTTTATTGAACTATAACTTCAAGCTGTGTGCAATTCAACAGGCCTGTAGCAGCGGCATCAGGTGGGGGTAAGGGCTATCACCGCCATGAATAAGCTTTTCCATCGTTTGAATGTTGGCCCCTCGCTTTCTCCTGCCTGAAGTGCTTACAATTATATTTAATAAACAGTATTGGAGATGCTCAAACTACAATGTTGTGCATATCGAACAACCCATCACAACTCCTTTTTTATTAGTTCAATTGTGTCGTTAATTTAATATACTTTAGTTATAACTCAATCCAAAACTTCAGCCCAATACTCAAACAACAACAGCTGTTACAAATACTAAGTGTTCTATTATCTGAGAACCGCAAAATAATACAAAATTCATAGTTTTATTAATTTTAGCATGGTATTCACCCGCCTGTGCTGTTATTATTCTTACGTAGAAAGATTTGCTATATGCAAATCATTCAATTCATATAGATGTGTAAACCATTGTTGAATTATTATAGAGACCATTGGAATTCGAACAGTACAGGCTAAACCCTTTAACATTATTTTATTTTATTATTTAAGTCAAAACGAAGTCTGCTGAGCTAGTGGCTCAGCAGACTTCGTTTTGACTTAAATAATAAAATAAAATAATTTTATATTAAAAAACTCAATGGGTTAGTGCCAGGGGCACTATTCAGTATGAGTGTATGGATGTGTCATACGTTTTCAACACACTATTGCGCATATTGCTCAAACGTTCGTAATCATAATGAGTTTGTATAAATTACGTTACATATATGCCTTCCTAAAAATGGTCAGATGAATACTGTAGATGGCACCCAGATTGACATAAAAGCCCACCTGAAGAATAGTAGCCTAGGTTATATGAATCAAACAGCTTTCGGCTCAATTTACCTGTGATAATAAGTGGAAAATATGCGTGTAAATATGATTACATGAGGTTGGAATACAATTTATTCAGCAGGACAAATATCATGGCATTTATTTAGGCTAAATAATGACACGATTACAGATTAGATGTCTATTATTGTTTGTTGAAAATATTTGTTTAAAGAACAGCATATTTCTCAATGCAATGCACTTTTATCTTAAGCAGAGTTTTACTTTTTACTTGTGAAGCGAGTAACAATCATGCGCTCATCATTTTACACTACATGGCACCTTCTGTCAAGCTCGGAAATTTGGATTGTGGCGTACATTTAATGAACCTCTGTGTAGCTTATGTTTCCCGCAGATAATTAGGGGTTTGTTGATAGGCAAATCGTAGAGACTGTGCACCAGCACTGACGCTAAGAACAAGTGGTATTTATCAATTGGGATTTCCTATACCGGTGTGCATCAAACGGTCATAGGATCGTTTGATTAATCCCACTTTTTTGCATAGGCACATTCTTAATTCTCTTCATTAAGTACAAATGTAGGATTTTGTAAATGCAAGCTCGACAATATATACCAACACTAGTTAATGTTTTTTTCGCCAGTGAGACTGGGCTATTCAGACAAGAAAAAAAATCCCTTAATTGTGTAGGCCAGTTTGAATATTGAAATATACGCTGAATATTTCGTGTATGGACTAACATTAATGTGGGTACTCCACTTTGGGAATAGCTGGTTGTATCAGCACGTGGGAAGGTTGGGTGTTTAACATTTGTGTTGGGTGTTTAATATTTGTGTTGGGTGTTTAATATTTGTGTTGGGTGTTTAACATTTGTGTTGCGTGTTTAACAATTGTAACACAATGACTAGCTGAGTGCCCATCAATGCAGGTCTGGGCAAGGGGAGATTACATGTCACCTTTCTATAAAGGGTGCACGCAATGCTGATATTTTTTCACACAAAACAAGATTTCTGTGAGATGTACATGGGTGCGCGTTAACATCAGGTGCACGCTTTATGCGCTAAAATACGGTAGCATTTTGCAGGGCATAGACGAAATTGATAATAACATACTAATAGCATTACAGAAATCTTTCAAATCAAAGTAAGTAACTACTTGACAACCTGTCTAGTAGCATGTCAGTTCCCCATACTTTGGCAAGGAGACCCTTGATGAGACCGTTTAAGACTGTAAGGCACTGGGCTAAGAATGTAGGGCACTGGGCTAAGACTGTAGGGCACTGGGCTAAAACTGTAGGGCACTGGGCTAAGACTGTAGGGCACTGGACTAAGAATGTAGGGCACTGGGCTAAGAATGTAGGGCACTGGGCTAAGACTGTAGGGCACTGGGCTAAGTACTGTAGGGCACTGGGCTAAGTACTGTAAGGCACTGGGCTAAGTACTGTAGGGCACTGGGCTAAGTACTGTAGGGCACTGGGCTAAGTACTGTAGGGCACTGGGCTAAGACTGTAGGGCACTGGGCTAAGACTGTAGGGCACTGGGCTAAGTACTGTAGGGCACTGGGCTAAGACTGTAGGGCACTGGGCTAAGTACTGTAGGGCACTGGGCTAAGACTGTAGGGCACTGGGCTAAGACTGTGATGGGAGCTCTATGTGCAGGGGGGTCTCTGTGTTACGTCCTGTTACGCAGTGTTTCCTTTGGAATTCTTTGTTGCTGTGGGGGTAATTTTGTGGTGGGGTGGGGGTGGCTATTACATACATTTCAAATAATAAATCATAACTGTGCATTGGAATGCAAAACCTAAGATGTGCTGTGTACAAGTATAACAACTTCCCTAGGTTGGCACTGTCATCCAAAACCTGTTTACTTTCAACACTGTGTTGAAGAATCTATGCCAAAACAAATTTCACCTCAATTCTGAAAAATGTGGGACAGTATGGGAAATGGTAATAAAAACAAAGAGTGATTTGTAAATGTACTTTGACTAAAAAAACCTAAAGACAAGGTATTTGATATTTAACCTAATCCAACTGCATAGTGTTTTGAAGGTAAATGCTTATTTTAAAATTGATACATGCAACACATTCCCAAAAAGTTGGGACCAATAGTAATGTGACAATTTGAAAAAAGTAGGTGATGTGAAACAAGTGAGTCAATCGTGTAATCATAGTGTATAAGGAGCCTCCAAAAAAGGCTTAGTCCTTCAAGAGCAAGGAAGGGTCGAGGCTCACCAGTCTACCATCAGATGAGTCAGTGAATAATCCACTTTGAGAACAACATTCCTAAAAAAATCTGTAGGATTTTGGGCATTTTACCTTATACAGTGTCAAATATGATTAAAAGAGTCAAGGAACCCTTCTACAGTGCCAAATATGATTAAAAGAGTCAAGAAATCCTTCTACAGTGTCAAATATGATTAAAAGAGTCAAGGAATCCTTCTACAGTGTCAAATATGATTAAAAGAGTCAAGGAATCCTTCTACAGTGTTAAATATGATTAAAAGAGTCAAGGAATCCTTCTACAGTGCCAAATATGATTAAAAGAGTCATGGAATCCTTCTACAGTGCCAAATATGATTAAAAGAGTCAAGGAATCCTTCTACAGGGTCAAATATGATTAAAAGAGTCAAGGAATCCTTCTACAGTGTCAAATATGATTAAAAGAGTCAAGGAATCCTTCTACAGTGTTAAATATGATTAAAAGAGTCATGGAATCCTTCTACAGTGCCAAATATGATTAAAAGAGTCAAGGAATCCTTCCACAGTGTCAAATATGATTAAAAGAGTCAAGGAATCCTTCTACAGTGTCAAATATGATT
>JACXGM010018462.1:0-19022 GCA_016801145.1 Umbra pygmaea | reverse complement strand
TGTGTAACATGCATGGTAACAAGCAGTGTTTGTAACACATTTGTAACAAGCTCAAAAAAGTGATCATTGTTACACATGTGTAAGTACATACCACAATTACCTTCAGTTACATCATGTATTTACACAGTAACAATGGGTTGTTACACTTTGTTACAATACTTGTTACAGTGTACTTACTAATGTAAGTACACTGTAACAAGGACCCCGTAAAATGAAGTGTTACCTAATGCTTTTCTCTTTTGTTTTGTGCATGCCAATTCATGGTGAATCCAATCCAAGATCATTTTATTTTATTTCTATGAAACTGAGCCATATGGGATTTCTAATGCTTAAAATTTAATTGAATAGAGAAATCACAACCCTAGCAAACAAAGACAAAGCAAGGTGAAAAACAAAATACACTGCTCAAAAACATTAAAGGAACACGCAATCATCACAATATAACACAAATATTAAACTTCAGGGATATCAATTTGACCAGTTAGGAACCATACGTGATTGTGAATAAATGTCACCTGTTTTGGGGCAAATGAAAGAGACAACAGGTGCAGTTGAGAGGCAACAAGAAGACAACCGCCAAAAATTGATTGGTTTTGCAGGTGGTGGCCACAGACAATTGCCCTCTCCTTATCCTTCCTGAATGATTCTTCTTCAGTTTGTGTTTTGATAGTGTCCTTGTCACTACTGGTAGCATGAGGCAGTACCTGCAGTCCATTTGGGCTGCACAGGTAGTCCAGGTCCTCCAGGATGGGCATCAACCCAGCAGCAGGACCAATATATGCTCCTATGTGCGAGGAGGAACATGAGCACTGCCAGAGCATTACAGAATAACCTCCAGTGGGCTAATGGCGTGCATGTTATGACCAAACTGTCAGAAACAGACTCCATGAGGGTCGAGACCCGATGTGTGATTTGAGTGTTCCCGTAATTTATTTGTGCAGTGTATGTGTTTGCTATACATAATTGGTTACTAGATACAGGGTCGAGTGCTGGAGGGCCAAAAACCAATTGGTTGCTTTTCATCTATTAGTAAAATGCAGAAATCTAACCATGTTAAGAGGGAGATTATAAAAGCCAGGGTGCTCAGTTGTCAAGAGTGCATAGAAACAATCCTACATGAAATAAGAATGTGCATACTGATTAAAAAAGTGGGATTTACCATAAGGTCCTATGACCGTTTCAGGCACACTGGTATGAAATCAATGAGGTCAGATGGCTTAGTGGTTAGGGAGTCAGACTTGCAGCCAGAAGGTTGCTGGTTCGATTCCAAGTTGTGCCAAATGTTGTTGTGTCCTTGAGCAAGGCACTTCAAGTTGCTCAAGGGAATGGCCCTGTATTTACTGTAAGTCACTCTGGATAGCATCTGCTAAATGACTCAAATGTAAATAAGTTCAACTTGTTCTTTAGGCCAATCCACAGTTAACGCAAGCAGAAAACTGTGCAAGGTTTGAGTCTTGTTTTCAAGACACAACCATGAACAATTATTTTTTGACAACTGCATGGTTGCGTTTTGAGTTGCGTTTGAGTCAGAGGGAGAATAGTGTTGTTTCAGTTATTGCCATTATCCATGATTGACAGAGATAGGGGCCACAATGTGACATGTTGAGTGTATATGTAATCTCGGAAAGATAGTTAAATTTTTGTCAAAGTGGACACTCGTATCCAGAGCAGCTTACAGTGAATACAGGTATGGTGCTTTTATGTCGATCTGGATGCAATTTATTCCTCTGATGGTTTTTGGAACCATCCGTGTAAAATATCGAACCTTTTGAGCAATATAGTATGGAAACTGTAAGTGCCTATAGCAGTACCCAGAGGAGGCATTTATTATTAACATATGTTTGTCGAAAATACTTAAAATGTTTTAACTTTAAGTCGACGTCAGCTGAGCCACTATAGAGTACTAAACAGTTCCATGTCTAAAAATGTGGTTTGTATGAAAAATCTTCCACGTGACGGTCAGCCTCCCTTTCGAATTTAAATGGTCTCAATCTGTTATAATTATTCACCAATGGTTTAACACATCTACAATTTACCATCTGACTGTACTTCACATTATTATTATTATTAAAAAAATGATGTGAACAGGTTACATGAAACACAATAGCCTAGATGAGCCTTACATGAATTCACAACTCAAAAACCATTAAATCTAAAAATGATTTAATCTTTCCTTAAAAAATTCAAAAAATACATTTTCCATGTTAACGTGTCTACTTTTCAGCAGCAGCCCCCTATTCAACAACTTGTCATTGTGCCAACGCATTGTCATTGCTGTACGCAGACTTACGAAAATTCTCAAGCAAATGTTCATATTGATAAGTCCCACACTGCATAGAAATGAATGCACGCATGTTTTACGCACAGATTTGTGTGTATGCATGCTTGATAAATGAGCCTCCAGGTGTAATTGACCCTCCTGGACGAAATAAAGCATACATTTCCTAAGAATTGTAAATGAAACTTCATATAGTTACATATGTTTAAATATCCATCCTATGACAGGGTTTCTAAATCATGCTCCACATTTGCTCCATAGCACTACATGGCTGATGAAGAATTGAAAACATTGCCAACTCAGTAGTTTCCCGAAAACAACATAATTCTTACAAGTAAAATTTATAATAACAAAATCCATGCACTCTAATTCTTGAGGTCGCAAATCAGATGAATCAGCTCCTATGTCAGTGTAGTTATTTTCAAATTCTGACTGCAAGTGCACAGACTCAAAGCGTTAACAAATGTAAATATAAACATGTTCAATTTACAAAATTCTCCCTTTTTATATACACTGTCCATATAAATGTCACATGCTAAACCCTGCTCGAATGTGAATTGAGAGCAGCTGCTCTGCAGCCTAATCAATGACAGCCGCAGCTGATTGCCACCATATCGTCGTACTGTTTCAGAACCACGTTTTCCTCATCGTCGAAATAAAGAAGGCTGATGGATTGGAGTTCATCGGGCACACAGCACGGTGTATCCACGTTGTCAGATAGCTTCAGTGCGTGCATGATGGACTGCACGGTCGCATGATTTGTGGCACGAAGACTCTCTCCGAGTGGGAAAGGGCAGGAGCCTGTACAGTGGTAAGCATTGTACCCTCGTGGAGAGATGATCCAGCCAGCCCAGCCGATCTCTTCAAAGTCCACAAAGAGGGGGACACGCTGGCAGGACATTGGGCGGCTGCGGGGATAACTTGGGGCTGCGCGTGCCCGCCTGCTGCCCAGGCTCTCTTGAAACAATACTTTCCCTGGAATTTCAGATGTTTTGACATGGCCGACATGTCCTAAAAATAAATAAATGAGAAATAACAATGAATATGTCAATTAACTTTAAATTGACAAATGCAAGCCTCCTACTTTGAGAATATTAGCATATTCCTACAATGGAATCGCCAATTTATCTGCACATCAGCATTGCTTGACTTGGGCTGGAATGGAGTTCCAGTACTTTCAATTTGAGGCAAATGAGCCATCTGGCATGATAATGCCTCTAATTCAAATTAAATATAATTAGCAGATCACCAGCACAACATGCCTGTATCAAAAAAATACATATTAAAAATATTAAACTAATGCAAGTAAATTTTTGCTACAAATGTTGCCGCATAGAGTGTGGACAACGTGACATTAGCCGAGTGATGCACAACTGTGAATGCTTATAATTGTGTCACAATAGTCAAGCAGAGTTTGAATTGTGAATGCATCATGTGAATGCATCATGTCACAATAGTCAAGCAGAGTTTTTATAGATTTGTAGCTATCTAGATAATTATGAACTGCACTAACATTTATTGAACTGTTTAACTTGACTCTTGTTATGGATTATTGTCCATGTAAGTATATACAGTGCATCTGGAAAGTATTCACAGGGCGTCACTTTTTCCAAATTTTGTTATGTTATACCCTTATTCTGACATGGATGAAATTCATTATTTCCCTCAAAATTCTACAAACAATACCCCATAATGACAATGTGAAAGGAGTTTGAAAAAGGAAGCACATAAATATTCACAGCCTCTGCACAATACTTTGTTGAAGCACCTTTGGCAGCAATTACAGCCTCAAGTCTTGTTGTCTATATATATAGCGCCTATATTTGGCCAGTTTCTCCCATTCTTCTTTGCAGGACCTCTCAAGCTCCATCAGGTTGGATGGGGAGTGTCAGTCCACAGACATTTTCAGATCTCTCCAAAGATTTCAATCAGGTTCAAGTCTGGGCTCTGGCTGGGCCACTCAAGGACATTCACAGAGTTGTCCTGTAGCCACTCCTTTGTTATCTTGGCTGTGTGCTTCGGGTTGGTGTCCTGTTGGAAGATTAACCTTTGCCCCAGTCTGAGGTCCAGAGCGCTCTGGGGCATGTTTTCAGCAAGTGTGTCTCTGTACATTGCTGCATTCATCTTTCCCTCGATCCTGACTAGTCTCCCATTTCCTGCTGCTAAACAATATGCCCACAGCATGATGCTGTTACCACCATGCTTGACTGTAGGGATGGTATTGGCCAGGTGATGAGTGGTGCCCTTTTTTCCTCCAGACATGATGCTTGCCATTCAGGCCATAGAGTTCAATCTTTGTTTCATCAAACCAGAGAATTTTGTGTCTCATGGTCTGGGAGTCTTTCATTTGCATTTTCCTGAGGAGTGGCTTCTGTCTGGTCACTCTAACATACAGGCCTGATTGGTGGAGTGCTGCAGAGATGGTTGTTCTTCTGGAAGATTCTCCTCTCTCCACAGAAAAACGCTGGAGCTCTGTCAGAGTGCTGTCAGAGTGAACATCGGGTTCTTGGTCACCTCCCTGGTGGTTCCAAACTTCTTCCATTTACAGATGATTGAGGCCACTGTGCTCATTGGGACCTTCAATGCTGCAGATATCTTTCTGTACCCTTCCCCAGATCTGTGCCTTGATAAAATCCTGTCTCTGACGTCTGCAGAGAATTCCTTGGACTTCATGGCTTGGTGCCTTATGCCCTGACATGCACTGTCAACTGTGGTACCTTATATAGACAAGTGTGTGCCTTTCCAGATCAATTTTGAGTGTCATTGCAAAGGCTGTGAATACTTTGGTATATGTGCTTTTTTCGTTTTTTATTTTTAATACATTTGCTAAGATTTCAAACACACTTCTTTCACATTGTCATTATGAGGTATTGTTTGTAGAATTTTGAGAGAAATAATGAATAATAATAAATAATAATAATAAATCAAAAATAATCCATTTTTGAATAAGGGTGTAACATAACAAAATGTGGAAAAAGCGCTGTGAATACTTTCCGGATGCACTGTAGTCCTTACCTGTATATTACTTATGTCTGATAGGCTACAAGCCTATCACATACATTTTCATGAACATAGTTGAATGTGTGATTTGTAAAACGATAGTTCCTGCACTTATTTCATCCCAAATTAAACCCTGTACACCAGCCACCACTGGCCCAAATTTAATGAAACTTGCAATAGAGATCCAACATTAAAAAATGACAGTAGTTGGCCCAAGGTATCCTCTATATCAGGGATATTCAACTCTAACCCTACGGGGTCCGGAGCCTGCTGGTTTTCTGTTCTACCTCAACATTAATTGGACTCACCTGGTGTCCCAGGTCTAAAGAAGTCTCAGATTAGAGGGTTGCAATGAAAAAGTGAAGTGGATCTGGCTTCGAGGTCCAGAGTTGAATACCCCTGCTCTATATAAACAAAAATTCCTTAGTCGCTGTATAATCTTGTTTTCTTAGACACTTCTTTGAGACACTTTACCTACTAATTTAAAACTACAGACCAATGGCAATGCCTTAAACAGAGGACTTAAACAATGGTTAAAATCGAACAACACTGTTCACATGAATAGCCTACCACAGGATTATTGTCTGATCAGGTTGCCTTTGATCCATAGCTTGTATGTAAATAATTCTTAATATATTGCTTCTACTTTATTTCGTAAAAACACAGGGGTATTGTTGTTATTATTTTTGTAAGCATTGTTATTATTATTTTTATTTCTTAGCATTGTTATTTCTGCTGTTTTATTTTTATTTTACCAGCCTCCTTCAACAAGTGAGCTAAAACACTTAAGCAATGCATCTGGTTCTTCCAATGTTACTGTGGTGTCCATGTCAAATAAAGTCTGATAATAATAATAATACCGGTGAACTGATTTTGATGAACTATCTGTTTTATAACTTTAACCAGCATTTTCTCTCATGCTGGCAACTTGTTAAAACTTTATTCATCCAGCAAATAATTCTAATCATATTAGTGTCAACGCAAGTTTGTTTATTTTTAATAGGCTTAATGTGTAGTGTATTCCCTAAAAGATACATTTTGGAACATTAGCACGAGCCTACTGCCATGTGCATTGCTGAACTTTTAATGTGGCTAAATAAAAATGTATACGTAAACATTTTATGTCAAAATGAATAATAAATGATCTAGTAAAACCTGTTAACTTATAAATATAAATAAATATCCTATAAATAAATGTCCTATATATATAAACACAATCCCCACAGTAAAACAAATGTTAACAGAGCCCTCCATTTTTTGCCAGTAAAAAGTGCATAAACTGTCCGTCATTACACACATATCCAATACCCTTAATGATAATTAAAGATACATATTTACTAATGATTTTTACAGAAATGTTAAACACATTTTTTAAACTCTACCTTACCTTCATTTATTGATCGATTTGTGGTGGAGCCTCTTCCGTCGTCTGAGAATATAACCAGGTAGACATTCTCCTCGCCGTGTCCATCTGGGGTCCGCAAGATAGACTCCATCCACTTTCCCGATGGTAAAGTTACAACAACCAGAATACCATTATTTTCCTCGCGGTTGTGAATCCACTTGGACACCTGTCATTGGGTGAAGAAATATATGAATAGAAACTGAAAACGTAACAATAAAATATGATTTGCTAACGTGAATATATCTTACTGTTTGTGTGACGTTGAAAACGTCCCATCCTTGAGTGTATGAAGGCAACAGCCTCGACGTGATTAGATTCCCTCTCCAAGGTTTTACTCTGCTGTCCAAAACCTCATAGAGGTCGACCTGCGCGGAAAACATGTAGCCTATTAAATACGACGTATATGGAAATATTTTAACACACTTCAACGTCATTATTTGCAACTAACCTTGTAGAAGTGGGGTCCATATGACTTCCCAAATAAAAGCCGTTGTTTCTGCCTGAACCAGCGAAATTCTGCTTTGATCATTCTCTCATCTCGGCTAAAAGAGGACACGTTGAAGAAATGAAACTTTTCATTGGGATGTCCTGTGTGGAAAATGAATTCACACACATATATCATATATATTCAGGGTAGTTAAAATGTGTAGCCTACTTCATTTTCAAACATAGCCTACTTGGTCATAAAAGTGTGCGTAATAATTACGCTCGGAGATTACGCACCTCTGTCCTCAAAGCTCCGCACCACATTGCCCTCCAGTTTTTCCGGGTTCTTAGAGATTCCATTGGAGTCCGCAACTGCATTGAACAGGTCGAGCATGAATTGAGGTACCTTTCTACGAGGTACATCCTTATGAATGAAAAATTCGTCAGTCTCCTTAGCCGACTTTGTTTTATCCAAGTGGTTTTCTTTCCCAACAGTTTCTTTGGATTCTTTGTCAAATAAAATACTTAACATGACCATGGTTCTTAGCTGTAATGTGAGCACGAGCCAGACGAATAGACCCCGTATTATCACCATGCTAGCGATAGTCAACTGACTGAGCCTGATTGGGTAGTGGTCAGTGATTAAACTCTCCAGAAGGTGATGGGCGATTGTACCTTTTGAAGCCCCAATGCATTCGTGTACTATAACGGATTTAAATACTGTAGGAGATGGAGCGCCCTATCTAAAATACAATGAATCATTTGACAAACAAATTGCAGATCGGCCCAATTGAAAGGGGCATTTGGTCTTCTGCCTTTTACAAGATTAAATTGCTATAAAATGGAATACAAAGTTGCAACTAAACAGACAATTACATTTTGGCTACATCACCCAATAAGTCCTTTTTGATATCTCCTTAATTTTACGATTTTCGATAGTCAAAAATGTATTTTATTTTTGCATAGAGCAAAAAAACGTTAGGTTAACAAAAACGGATGACGTACTTATATCATTAAGTAAAAGACAAACGTTTATTTTCTCCTTTTCTTAACTGCTTTCTGTTCGTTATCTCTATGAGGCCAGTAGGCCCTAAAGCGTACAAGCGTAAACGAATACAAAAACCGATGACGCAGATGAAAACTGCAGGTTTAGTTTTTTACGGGGATTCTCCGTTGATCGTTGTTTGTTGAATGACTCAAAGGATTAAATGCTAATAAATGTAAGTGTCCCCAAATCCAATGATCTCTGTGGCCTATTCGCATTCGAAATGAATTGAGGATTATCTCAAACATCAGGAGAACAAATAAGACCATCTCAATGATCAATGGGGCTTCCACTTGTAATGTATTTCATCATATTAAAATGATCTCCAACAAAATGATGATCCCCTCATTTATTATTAAACGCAATTAATCAGTCATGGCCTCGGTAATTATGCACGTGGGCCCACACGATTCCATTCATGGGGTGATGTTCTCAACGTGTATGCGGACGTATTGCATTTGGTGCGAACTACAGGAGTACACATCTATTATAATAAAAAGAGAATGTTTGCAAGACACCCACATCATGGACATAAAAAAGTTTGAACAGTAGTGACAAGTGGCCGTTGGCCATACATGTGATACTGCAAGTGCGTCATTCTCGGCGCAGGACACATAAACGTGGTGTGTAGAATCATCTGAAATGTTTGGATTGACCATGTGCGGATTACTGATAAACGTGAAGAGAAGCCATACAGTATGACGCGGACGGCATCTCATACCTCTATTCTGCATTTGTAGCGACCTCATCGAAGGTTTTTGGATAAGTGTAGTATTCTCGCATATGCATTAGATGGCGCCATTGGCCAACTAATGGAGCTGTACCCAGTTTGTACCAACCTTATGAATTCATTATAATACGCATATTTTATAGTCAGGAGTGAGCAATCGGTTTCATAATCATCAGGGTTGGGAAGTAACGGATTACAATTAATCGGATTACAATAAAATGTAACTTTAAAATTGTAATCAGATTACAGATAGTACTTTGAAAAAAATGTAGGATTTCTTTCACATTTAGTAGTCAATTCTTTATTGAAAAATGTATCAATAGTGTAATGCTTTCTATATAACATCTACAGTAGCCTATCTATCAGTGCTTGACTTGGGGCAGGACGATCCATAACGGCGCACCCTTACTTCTAATTTTAGGCAAAACTCCTGAAACGTCCTGTTTCTTTTTAGGCAAAGAAAATCCACCTAGGACAAGATCAAGTTCACATTTAAAACATGTGCAGGGGATGCAGATATAGGCTAATTGCAGGTACAGTGAAATTCTTTCATCTTGTTTATCCATTTGCAATGGCTCTAATATTATTATGATTAAGAGGAAGAAAATATTAACATATTTGCGACAAGAAACATTATAGAGTCATTCCCAGCAAACAATATTACGTTGTGACAACGTCACGTGCTGGTCTGTTTTCGTCACCCTTATGTTAGCATATGACATTGCCACAACCGGCAAGAAAATCCCCCAGAGAGGTCACTACAAAGTTGTCATTGCGTCGCCAGTAGGTCGTGACAACGTTATGAAATCAAAGTCACCATTTCGTCATTGGATTACTTTTGACAGTATGTCGGCATGACGTCAGCAGCATAGAGCCCTGTATTGCCCTGCTGGTTTGCTTCTAAAGCTAAGCGGGGTTGGGCCTGGTTAGTTCCTGGATGGGAGACCAGTGCTGCTGGAAGTGGTGCCAGTAGGGGGCACTCTTCCCTCTGGTCTAAAGATCAATCCCAATGCCCCAGGGCAGTGACGGGACATCTGCCCTGCTTAGGGTGCCGTCTTTCGGATGGGACGTTTAATGGGTGTCACGACTCTCTGTGGTCATTAAAAATCCCATGGCACTTATCGTAAGAGTAGGGGTGTTAACCCCGGTGTCATGGCCAAATTCCCAAACAGGCCTCACCTCAATCACAGCCACCTAATAATCCCCCTCTTTCTAAATTGGCATATATAACTACACATCTTTTCACCTGATAGCTGATGTGTGGTGAACGTTCTGGCGCAAAATGGCTGCCGTGCATCACCCAGGTGGGTGCTACACATTGGTGGTGGATGAGGTGGGCTTTCCCCCTCACTGTGTAAAGCGCTTTGGGTTCTTGAAAAGTGCAATATAAGCTGAACTAATTATTATTATTATTATTATTATTAAGGTTGGCGATTCGTCATTGGATGACTTTTGGCACCACGTCCGCATTACGTACATCGCAACCACGTTATGTAAGGTCGCGGATTTGTCATTTGATGATTTTCTACAGTGGATTTATTGACATCCATTTATACTATAGCAGTTACTATAACTGCGACTCCTGTTTCACAGCAGCAACAATCATTATGGTTCTTGTTCAGAACTTCAGAATTGACAGTTTGTGGTTTCAACTAGCATTACTATTCAAATCTTGACATTTCACTTAAAAACAATTGTAATACTGAGGTAAGTCTTTGTTGTAACATATAGTAATGTAAACACATGTTAAAACACATTGTCGAATAATGTAAAGAGAACTAAAAATAAGTGTTTTTTGCAAATTTTATTTTACAGAATACACACTATTCTTAAAATGTACAAACACAAGCATCACTGGCATTTAAATGTAAAAAATAAAGAGTTGCATAAATTTTTTTTAAACTTCAACTTTGTACAAACATACTGGTAGACAACCTACAAAATCAGTGTAACTCTGTGACAATGACTGATGAGACCACCACAACTGGGACCGACTACACCTAGATGACAAACAATTTAACAATAAATTCAGTGAACAGGCCTTCAAGATTTAAAATCAACCAAGAAAGTAAGTGTTAAGCGTCTTGCAAGAGTAAATATACCAAGTAACAGTCGCTGCCCACAGTGTTAAGTGAAATGCTCACAAAAAATAGAACTGTATATTTGTACCTGTAGTTTACTGTGAGCTGGTGCATGTTTCAGAACATTTGTAGTTAGGTCCTCCACAGCCTGGTCTTCTAAACCAGTCTGGCTCTGCATGATAGCCCCTGTTGTGTAGAATAAAAAATAGAAATGTTTTGTAAAATTCTAGTGTAATAACAATATGTTTTACGAAATGTTTATGCGTCATTACCAACCTTAACTGTAATTTATAACAGTGGTCACATTCCAGCCCCAGGGTGGGATTGGAATGGACATATGAACTGAGACACTGGACTCACATATATATCAGTTATGTTGAATATATTATACATATATATATATATATATATATATATATATATATATATATATATATATATATATATATATATATATGTGTGTGTGTGTGTTCAGTCGTTTTGTATTTCAGTTCATATCAATGCATGGCATGAAGGTTTCAGTTAGTGTTTTCTGTTTATTTTGTCACGTGTAGTGTCCCTTTATTTGTACAGCTCCTCCAGTTGTGTAGTTGCTAGATAGGGTACAGGCTGAGAGCTCTTAGTTCTGTTGATTAGACATAGCAACAGAACTAACTTCTAGACATTTTCAAATTTCTAATACATAAATTACCCAATTTAAACATATATTAATCTCTCCAGCTGTGACGTATCCCTTTAAGATCTTGGAATTCTAGTGAATATCTCGGTTATACGATAGCTACAAAATTGAAAACGTTATGAGTGATAATGTGACGTACATGCCAAGTAAAAAATGCCATTAGCTTGTACACTCAGCCGTTCGTTATTTCACCTCATGGAAAATACATATATTATAAACATGGTTCACAAATTCAATTTTTAGATAATATATACATGTCTCATATGTCCTTAATATATTCTAGTGAATATCTCGGATTTACAATAGCTACAAAATGTAAAAAACGTTATGAGTGATAATGTGACGTACATGCCATCAAAACAAAGCAATCTGCTAGCAGCTACTTAGCAATATAGCCAACCACATTGATGAAAAAACATATTATATAAAAAAATATAGTACTTACACTTGAAAATATTTATTCTTTGTCATCAAAGAGTCCCAGTAGTGACATAGAGCATAGTTTTCCCAGGTAAAATCCATCTTGTTATGTAAAAAAATGACAATTTCAGGACTGCAACATTTACAAATGTACCAGGAAGCACCAGATTGCTTTTGTTTATGAATCGCGGCCCACAATTATGAACAACAGACGCAGGTGAAACGTGTTTTAGCAATGTCTACGATGTTGAAAATCGTCATCCTCATGAAACAGAGATGTTAAAAACGACCAATATTGTACAAATTAACCTTCATATGCCAGAGATATTTAAATGTAGAGATAGGTAGCCTGGATGATATTGTTATCACGTTGCATTTTTTTGTGTAAATGTACTTTTACACATAACACTCATTGGCTATTCACTCTATCACTCTAACATTTTAGAAATATGTCGTCATCTACTAGAGGACACGATTAGAAGTGTTTCCAGGACCCTATCCCAATATATGACTATGTAGTTATTTTTCAAAGAGGATGTAGACAAATAAAACCAGAAAATTATTATGCATTTTCTTTATTTCATCTTTTGCCATTTTCAATGTGTACATTTATTCAAATTAAATATTACATATCCAAAAAATGCAAAGTCTTTCCTTTCAAGAAATATCAACCATATGTATGTACTTGCTTCAGGTCCAGTGTAACAAGAGGTCAACTTTGGGTATGTTTTTTAGGCAGAATTTGACAATGAGGGGGAGATCCTTAACAGGTTAAAGCAGGTAAGGTTATGTATTTACTTAGATGAGAGTGTTATGACAGTGTTAAATGAGGTCATCTCACAAACTCAGGCCTGTGAATGTAAGACCTAAAGAGCAGGCAGGACTTTCCTTCACTCTAGGAGAAAGAATGACTGACGGTCACCATGACTGTGCATGATTTACAGGCAGGAGACAGAGAACAGATGACTGTGACAGAGATCAGACAGCTTACAGGGCAGGGATATATATTTTACATATTAGACTGTGTGTCAGGTTGTGGTGTGGAGAACAAGGAGAGTGACTGACAGGCTGATAGCAAGTGATTGTTTCTTTTTAATGTAGCGCTCCGGGAAACATACTTTAACTCATCATTTGCACACGATAAGGAATAGAGCAAATGCACACGAATATTCAGTATTAGCTACGTGCTCTTTATTCAGCGGCACGGACACTGTTCTAACAAACATGTACAGAGCATATGCCTAAACTTTTAAACTCTGTGAACATATACAACTTACATATTAGATGTTCCCGGAAACTTTACAAATCCACACAATGTGCAATACTGGTAAACGAACAAAATACAGATAATCAATGACCAACACCTCTTCCCCAGTTTGGTTTGCTTATAAAGAAACTAACTAACTAGCTAAACTAACATGGCTTTATCCACTCATTAATCAAATACCAGCCTACCTAACCTACCCTACCACCTATCCTAGCAACAGCCGAACTGGGGGAGAGGTGTCACAAAACTTAAAGGAACACACACATCAAATAGAAGGGAAACATAAACACCATGCCTTGCATTGAATATACACATAAAACAACTAAACACATACATGGAGTCCATTTCTCAGTTCATGTCCTGTAAACGCCAGCCCACACTGGGCTAGGCGGGACACTGTAATTTTATACAACATCTAATGTTTATATTTTTGTCTTCATTATATTCAGACTAGTTGATCAGAGTAACATAAGTTGTTTTACTTACAGCAAGGAAGATACTAGGAGATCTAATCTAGGGAACCTACTGTTATCATGTAAGTTAGAGTCATGAATGATAAGCAAATTCTAGATTACCTAATGAGATAAGGGTCTTCTGTAAGGGACTGGAAAGTGCTAGATGGTCACTCCCTAAAGTCTATAAATTCCAGCTCATGTTATTGAGCTCGGCACTTTTTTGGACTGCCTTTGTAACCTGTAATGTGATGTGGGGAATCCTGTTCCCTGGAGAAGGCTGTTATTAAGCTGAAACCATCAACTGCTGCCTCTGACTCAAAGACTGCTTTTTAAGGGAAGAGTGCCCCCTACTGGCCCTCCAACACCACTGTTCTCCCATCCAGGGATTAACCAGGCCCAACCCTGCTTAGATTTAGAAGGAAACCAGCAGTTGAATACAGGGCGCTATGCTGCTGGCCTAAATAGTATGACCATTTGCAGTTAACAGTTTAACATCATGTCTGTAGCATTGTAATGTATGTCTTGTTCATGTTTAGACTATGCTGGCGTCAATTTAGGAGTCTGCATAGTTCTGCTGAATGACTGGCAGCATCTGAGGGGTGGTCCAAGAAGACTAGACATGCTCTTGTTGTGGGGGGATCCAGTTTGAGTTTGCAACTGCTGTTCCCACACACAGATTTTCTGTTTTCAATAAACTGAAGTAGCCAACTATCTTTGTCTGAGTAGTCAATAGATACCCTATTGTCCATTTTGGCTGCCATAAGGGGTATACTTTTTTTGGGTGTAATTTCTCCCCATTTTTCACACCTCCCAATTGGTCTTGTGCAATTCCCACTCACCCTGCCTTGTCAACAGCTCTCCTTGGACAGATGCGGGCTGGTAAAGGGCGCTCACATGGTTTGTCCAAACACATGTCATCGAGCCGGCTAATTCTTTTCACACTGGTCATCCAACATGGGAGCCTTTCATCAGATCATGCACGCGATGATTACACTCACCAACTATACTTCTGCGATTTCACTTACAAATGCCAGATCTGCACACAAGGCATTACTGGAGAGCGATGTGGCAAGGTAAACAAATTTGACTTAGCTATCCTAAATCCCGGGCAGTGCTATGCCGATTTGTACTTCCTTGTGGTCCTGGCAAAGTCGGAGAAGCCATAGTCAGGCTCAAACCACTGACTATCAAGACTTAGACTGTCCTGCAATGCACGCCATGCCCCCCAGCAGTATAATGTTTTAGCTTTTTTGTGTACTCGCTAAATAGCCTGGCCACCATAAGTTATCTTTAGCCAAAGCCAAACCAGCCACCTGTTAGCTAGGCAGTCGGTGAAATATCATTAAAAGGGCCTATTGTGAATAGTGTTATGTTTGCCTATATATAATAATATATAGTAATATATTATCAATTCATGTAATATATTTGTGTTAAATTACTTGTATTTTATATTATGAAGACCTATGGTGAAAACCATCCTAGCTAGCCAGGGAATGGCCACTAGCATACATCCACTTCTACAGACACCACGACAGCACCATCTGTGAGTGTAGAGCTCTTACTCCTGACCCAGATCATAAAGCTAAAAACCACACATTCACTCTCACACACGCACTCATTTTGACCTTTGACCTCTCCTCCCAAATTCAGAGCAGACGGCAGAGCTTCTAACCTCAGACAGGGAAAGGTCTGACACAATGGATGAAGATGTGGAGAGGAGGATGGGTGTGTCTAGTTGGACGAGGCGATAAGGAAAGTCTCTGACCCACTAGATGACCATTGCCACAAGGCCTTCATGAAACAACACTTTGAAACCCTGTCTTAGCTGAGCAGCATGGGTAAGAATGAACACAGGCACACAAACGAACCGTAAATGTGACTTTCTACCAATATACTGTTGTACAACTACATGTTCATTGTATTTTTTAAATGTCACTGTTTGTCCAAAGACTTTGTTAATCCCATAAAATATTTTTAAATTACACTGTATGTTGTAATATTTCCCCGAATCTTCTTTTGGCCCTTGAAATTCTCCAATGTGATTCTGGGTGTGCCAGGCTAGGGAACTGTCAGTCTCTATGTTGTGTTTATATGCTGCCACCTAGTGTTTAGAATCTGTTACTGTTCGGTTTGTACACATGTTGCTTAGACTTTCCTTATGGCTCTGAATTCTTAGACATTCTAATTGTATTAGCCAAGACAGCCGAGAGAAGGGACACTTTATTTGTCTTTTTTTTAACACAATATGTGTCAGTGCAGAAACTTAAGTCATGATTATGAATAACTTGTGTTTTTAGGTTAATGTTTTAGCTAATGCTCATTAGTAACCCTGCAGGCACACAACGTTGAGAAGACGTCTAGTCCACATCTAATGTTTATATTTTGAATATTGTAAACATAGCAAAATAAACTTATTTTGTCCAATTGTCATATTCTGTTAGTTTACTGAAGTTCTTTTGATCAGTGCAGTAAAAATTGTTGTAATATTCCATGTTGATTCACAGACCACAGATAGAAACAGATACATCAAACTTTATTAAGAAGGATATGCATTCTATGATTTAAAGCTGCACTATATTCCATTAATTTGTCCTGTTGGCCAAAATCTTACATGGTTCTGTAATTTTTTAAAACATTTTTACTTACCAGCATTTTTTCACACCTGCCAATAATTTTGCACAGGAATTTTGCACAGTACTCTATGCAAAATCTTTGGCAGATGTAAAAAATGCTGGTAAATAAAAAAAATGTTTAAGGGTTTGAGGAAGGGAGACCAAGGCAGGAAGTAATGTTCAAGACTAGATCCTCCCACAGCTGACTACTGGGCCCTTCAGGAAGAGGGAGACGACTGAGTGCGTCTGCATCCCCATTATCCTTGCCTGCTGTGTAACAGATCACATCTTTATGCTCTTAATATCACCGCCCGTCTCATTAGCCTGGGAGATGACATCTGAGGTAGTGCTCTATCTCATTTAGTAAACTTACTAATGGCTTATGGTCAGTGCAAATTACAAACTTCCCAAGTAAGTACTTATGAAACCAAATAGTTTCTCTCTACTGGTGAGAGTGTACGTGACACAAAACCAATTGGCTTTTCCCCTCCGTCTGGCATGCGGTGGGGCATCACTGCCCCCACTCCATAAGGTGATATATCGCAGGACAGCAACAGATCCCTATTTTCATTATAGCGTGCCAGCACCTTGCTAGACTGTAGTAGCACCTTTGACTTTGTGAAAGCTCCCATGACCACTGTTGCTCTTTCTTGAGCAGCTTGTGTAGTGGAGCCAAGAGTATGGACAGGTCGGGTAAAAATCTATTGTAAAAATTCAATAGTCCCAAGTATGCCTTGAGCTCTGTGACAGATGTAGGTGCTGGTGCGTCTTGCACTGCTTTAACTTTAGCTGCAACTGGGTGGAGCCCTGTGTCATCCACCCTGTGTCCAAGGAATGTCACCTCATCCTCCGTAAAGCAACATTCTTCCCTTTTTAACCACAACCCTGCATCCTCCAATCGCTGCAGCACGGCTTTTAACGTACGGAGGCGGCCCTGATCATTCTCCCTTGTTAGTATGATGTCATCCAAGTAAACTGCCACCCCATGAATGCCCTGCAAGAATGCCCTCGATTGTCCATTGAAAAGTGGCTGGACTTGAACTGACCCCAAAAGGTAACCTAGTGTATGTGAACAAGCCCTTGTGAGTATTTATTGCCACATATTCCTGGGACTCGTCATCCAACATGATCTGCTGATAGGCATGACTCATGTCCAGCTTACTGTATTTCTTCCCCCCAGCTTAAGATGCACACACATCCTCCATTTTAGGAATAGGATACTGTTCCAGCAAAGATACTCTGTTTACTGTTACTTTATAATCACCACACACCCTGGTGTTATCTGGTTTTAGAACGAGGACAATTGGTGCAGCCCATTTTGCGAACTTCAATGGTCTCAATGTGTCCTCCCTTTGTAGGCGATCTAACTCAGCTCAACTTTCATAGCAAATGGTACTGACCTTGGTTTAAAAGAAACATGGTTGGGCATCACTGGCAACATGTATCTTAGCCGTGAACCCCTTTAACCTGCCCAGTTCTTCTTTAAACACTGCTGCATGTTTGGTCAACCCCTGCTGTAAAGCCTCTTGCCTATCCTCAACTTTATTTATTTAGCCCCATTCCACCCTAATGCTTTTATCCACCCCCCGGCCTACTAAATTTGGCCCTGTACCTCTGATTACTACCACCGGTAACACCTTGGTTATTCCTTTATACTATATTTTCACTTCTGTCGCACTCAGAACCCCCACCTTGTGTCCACTATACGATTTTAGTTTGATACCACATTGACTTAGTTTTTTTGCCTCTCTGCTTTTGTCCATAACTTGCCTTAAAGTCCTTGTTGGTCAGACCACAGTCTGTGTCCACCTCTCTGCCATAGTGTAAACTGCCCCATTGTCCATGCTGCAAAAAAAGGAAATGTGTAGTTTTAGTCCGCCTCTCAGGCCCCCTATGTGGGCTTTTTTCTCCTACTGGTTTTGATGTCTCCTTTGTTTTCATTCTGCAGGCCCTCTTTATGTGTCCTGTCTTCCCACAATTATGACACTTTTCCCCAGCAAACCTGCAGCTACTGGCAACGTGACTCGTCCTGCCACACCTGAAACATTTCACCCCTGGCGTGTTTTCGCGGGCCTCTGCCACTTTATTGACGATAAAGATGTCCCCATCTGGGCGACTCTATTTTGCTCTCTCTCACAATATAAGTCTTGGAAATCTTTGTGTGCCGCTTCCATTCCCTGCGTCTTCCACAGGGCTGTCTCAAACGTCAAAAACTCTTCTGCATACAAACTTTGTTGAATATTAGCATCATTTATTCCACACACAAACCTATCCCGGAGTATTACTGTAAGAATATCATCAGAGGTGGCAGTAGTACACAAACTCCATACTCAAGTAGAAGTAAAAGTAGTTACCTAATAAAGTACTCCGGTCAGGGTCATGCACAGACCTTTTGAGGGGCACGTGTCGAAACTGAAAAAGGGCACCCCCTCCTTTTTAAATATATATATATATATATATATATATACACCAGCCGCGGTCGGTGGATCTTAATTGGGGAGGACAGGCTCGTATTACGCTCGGAACCGGAGTGAATGGAATGGTGCGCAACGAACAAAACCAATAGTTTTTTTGATTTGCACACATTCCAATTACTCCGGTTCTGAGCGTAATACGAGCCCGTC
>JACXGM010018461.1:0-19023 GCA_016801145.1 Umbra pygmaea | reverse complement strand
ATATTGTTATGTTTTGTGCTTTACTGATAAACAATTAAGTGGAAAATAAATGTTTTGGGTTTACTGTACTTTGTTGACGTTAAAATGTATTTAAAAAAAATATGGTATCGAAAAAAGTATCGTTAAGGAACCGGTATCGAAACTGAGGTATCGAAATTGGCACCGGATCAAAAGATTTTGAACGATGCCCAGCCCTAGTCACAGACTTGTCTTCACAACATGTCTTTTTGTAATTTGGCCAATAATACTTATTAATGATGAATTTGATGTATTGAAGCAATATAGAAGAGGCAAATGCGTTTTTATTTTTGAATTCGTAGAATTGGCTGGTAAAATTAGGGCATCCACCAGCCAGTGGCTAAGTTAATTTCCCAGCCTGGTTACGATTTGAACTGCAACTGGTTGAGATGGCAACCTTAAAGCGGTAGCTAAAACTTTTATTTCACATTATGTCTCGGTCACAGAAGTAAAAACAGATGTAGCAGTAAACCATGTTATTTGTAACTGGGAATACATCCATTATACTTGAGAATGTTGTGAAACATATTGCCTAAGTAATCTGAGTAACGGTAGTAGTGCTTGTTGCCAGTGACCAACATTTTTGTTTGAGGCCCTGTTGTAAATGTGAGGGCACTTCACGTTGAATTGAATTGCTGCTTTTAAGAGAAAAGGAGTTTGGTATTTTTCTAGATGGCACTTAATTCCCTGGCCAATGACCTTGGTGCCATTGCTAAAATCCCTCCCTGAATGAGAAAAGTAAAAATTTACTTTGATACTTTGACAGATCGTTGTAGAGCCTCGGTTAAAGCTGCTTGTGAGACGATCATCACTTCCTTCTAGTTATAAATAGCATCAAATAAACATGAATGAACATAAGAACAAATTTTGTTTTAACAACGGACGGAAAGGCGTCCCACTGTTACACATCCAGCAAATAAGTTATGTTGTAAAATATACATTTTATTTTTTTAATTCAAATAAGTTGTTCTCATGTGTCATAAAAAGTTGGATGTTGCACATCTAGCTGTAAAATAAATAAAAATTATTTTTCTGTTCAAATAAATTGTTATGGGTCCTGCTTCTATGGGGGGGGGTGGGGTGGGGAAATGCTCCCAGTATATTTTCCTGCTTTTTTGTCCTTAGCCAATCACATGCCTGAAAGTAACACTGCCTACTGCTCATACGCAATAATCCCCTACAAAAGAGGACCAAATTATTGAGATGACTAGCGACTCCACAGGAATGCCCCGGACAGAACGCTGGTGTAGCTGTAGAATACGGCAGGAGGAACGCCCCAGAACGAGCCGAAATCATGATCAACATTCATCTTCCTTGACAACTTAATAATTATAATTCTACTAAGGATAAAATTGGAAAATAGGCTACAGCATAGCTATCTTTGATATTATAAATATATTTGTTTTTGTATTCTACTGTTATAAAGTACATTCAACAAAAATCTTCATGCTGTTCTTGCCCTCACAAGCATCCAAAGTCATTGTTCTTCACCAGCTCAGTATGTGTGTGTGAGGGGGTTGCCTGAAATGTTGATGGGATAAACCGGTTTCAACGGAGAAGGTGAGCGGGTGGAGGAGGGGCCTTGAAACAATACATGTCTTCAATCGAGCTTTGCTTTTTTAAACAGCTGTACATATTTAAATATATATTTTCACCTGAAGAGGGTTTGAATGGAAATTAACCGGTCTTTACAGGTGCCGTTATGCAATGCAAAGCTTGCTTGAAACCGATTCATTTTAGATTCACGTCTATTTATCTCGTCAGCGCAAAGCATTTGAGGCAAGCAGATAATTCAATAATTAGAAAAGAACAATTCTATAATCCACACTGCACCTGTCTGATATGTTTGCTATTGTATTTGAATATAAAATATCACAAAAATGTTTATATATAATGGGTGTGCCGAACTGTAATGCAGATCCCGAAACATATTTGCTCTGAATTTGTTAAATCTTTTTTTACCTTCATCAACAATATTTTACAGAAAGAAAAGTTGGATATATAAAAATACAAAACGAAAAAATATTAAAACTAATTCTCTAGTCACTTATTAGCAAACAGCTGTTTTTAAATCCACACTACACCGGCTGAAATGTTCGCTATTGTATTTGAATATAAAATATTACAAAAAATATATAAAAAAAATATATATATAATGGGTGTGCTGAAACGTAATGCAGATTCCGAAACATATTTGTTCTGAATTTGTTTACATATCCAAAAATGTCAAAGTCTTTTCTTTAAAAAAATATCAAACATGTTTGTCCTTGCCTCAGGTCCAGTGTAACAAGAGTTTAACTTTGGGTGTGTTTTTTAGGGAGAATATGACACTTAGGGGGCGATCCCTAACAGGTTAACATCTCCACCGGTTAAGTGTGCTAAGACGTCTTAATGCTAATGTAACTTACGGTTAACCAATGCCGAGCACGAAGAGCAAAAAGAGCAGAAATTGAAGGCACACGAAGAACAGAGAGGTTCAGAAATACTTACGGATTAAAACAAAACAAGCCGCTTTAGTGCAATAGATTAGAACAACGATTGAACAACACAGGAATCAACACAGTTTTTATACTCATCTGACGCAGGGTTCAAACCCACAACCGGAACAACTCGGTATTAGTAACGCGCGGTTTAGCAGACTCCCACTCTGAGGACGGACAATCGCACACTGCGGAGTAGAGGGTTCAGTGTAAGAATAAGCACACAAAACCAAAATAACATGCTAAACTAGCTTAATAAAGATTAGTACAGCTCTTACGTGGATAATAAAGGAATTGAAATGACAAGTTCATACACAATTTTAAAGTTGTCCCGCAGAGCCAAATAGGCTCTATTGTTTTTATCTGGCTTTCTGCCATTCCAGATAAAATTAAATATTATTTTGCTCATATAATTTAAACAGCATATCACTGTGTGTAGGCAATACCATACGTAGATAGGTAAACTGTGATATAACCAGAGTTAATCAGGGTGATCTTTCCACAAATAGACAGGTGCTGTCCTTTCCAAGGTAGCAATACCTTATCAATTTTTGCTAGTGTTCTATAGAAATTGTCTTGAATACAACCGTGAATTCCAAACCGTAGATGCTAGAGAATTTAAACCTGGCCAGATCGTAGTACAAAAATAGAGGAGAGATTGAGAGTGTGTGACTCCGATTGACCTATAGCTGGTGCTACAGCAACCAAAAGTGCAAAAAAGGTCAACTCCTAGAGCGTTTGTCGTAGACTCAAGTGTCTCTTATCATTGGGTAAAACCAAAATAATCCGGTATACAAATCTTTCCTCCATTTACAATTTTGTCAAACCTATTTTTATGAACTAGTCCTAGGTTTGTTGCCCGATCAGAACCAAACCAGTGCAGTACAATTCTCTGGACACTGTAGATCAGAAATTATAAAAAAGTTTATACCGTTTGGGTATTTAGAAAATGGGTATGGCAAAATACACAAGCCTATAAATCCTAAGTGAAAAGTCAGAACTTCACAAATTGGTGAACATATGTGATAGCATTCTAAACAAGCATGCAAAAGTATATAAAGATCTGACCATAGGTGGGACTATAACTGTTAAAAAGCTTTGAAAACCATATTTCCTTAAATTTGCTTTATTTGCTTAAAGGCCTTAAATGCTTGAGCCCCTAATAATGTTCCTTGCAGCTTTAATTCCCAAGTAAAAAAAAAGGATATTTAAATTATACTCCAGTATTATACTTCTAGGATACTTATGTTTAACCATAAGTATATATTCTATATATTTAAGTACAATTAAATATACTTTTTGTATTGGTTCAAGCCTGTCTATGACAAACTTTTATCGGATGACAATTGCACAAAATTATGCATAAACAAATTTGTGTAGCTCACTATGAAAATATGAACTTTGCCATATCTCGGCAAAATTAAACGCTATCATCGTGAAACTTTAGATTCTTGTTTGCGATGACCCTCTGTAGCCTAAGCTACGTTAAACTATGTTCAATGTCCCTCTACAATGTTCTATACCACAAGACGCTTCAATCAACGCTAATGTGTTTTGGCCAATAAATCAATGCATGTAACTGGGACATTGTGATTGCAATATCTTTTCTGTAGTAATTGCTATCAACATGTAACTTTTGGTGCTAGTTCAGCATTCTGCACTTAATCGGATATATGCAATGGCAATGTACCACATACCTTGCACAGACTATGTTGCGATATTTCCTGGCTTTTACTTCACATGGGTTCCACTTTCATAGGTTCTGCTTTTGTGGGCTCCGTGTGTAATCAGGGGGGGACTCTGTCATAACTGCTTGCAATTCTAGTTATTTTTATTATTATTCAACTTTTTTGTCCAGGAGTATGCTTAATGTATATTTTAATTTTAATTTGATAGGACTGTAGGACGCATTAGCTAGGGAGATAGGCATGTAGAGGGAGACTGAAAGGAAGGGCACGGACCTTGGCCAACCTGGAGCACCAACTCTTACACCAATACTTGTGTTTTGTAATTGGGAGCTTTGACCATTACACCAAACTCTGGCACAGATGGGTGACAAGTTAAAGCAAAAACATAAATATCTCTGTGTATGGGACATCATTAGCCACCAGAACATCTTGACTTTGCATGCATCTCTGGAATTATTGGAGGGATGGACCAAATGATTGGTGACAACATGCTTACCCTATACTTTCTTTCATTAAATAAAGTGTATTTTTCTGTTGTTTTTATCTTTTAGTTGCTTTGAGTGGAGTAGCGACGTTACAGCAAGTGCAGGTGCCAATCATTTCAACGTCTTCCTGTCGGACGATGTACAATCAGGCCTCAGAGCCTGTGGACATCCTGTATGACATGATTTGTGCCGGCTTCCAGGAGGGGGGCAAGGACTCCTGCCAGGTACCCTCGCATCACAGCTTTTATGTTACTTGTCATCATTTAAATGATTGGCCTGATCATATACACACAAGTTGACACAGGCCTAAATGGCTCTTAAGGATAAGTTTCCACACTTGTGACTACAGTGGTGCAAAAGGGGCAGAGCTGTATGTGTTGTAACAAGGTTTACTTCAGCCTACGAAATTAAAAGTTAAGAGGCCCTGTGAGTGAAGTTCAGCACCATAGACAGCTCCTTCTGGCCTGCTTCTCTGAAAACTGTAACTCGGCCCAGAATCATTTCAGCAAATCCTGTTACAGCCAATCTTTAGCCAATCGCCTTTGGAGAGGCAGGCCTTGCCTCAATTTGTGAATGTGCAAATTGCCTACATCCATGGGCTGAGTACGTTAGTTACCGGAGTTCTGTAACTCCAGTTTTTGGAGCAAGCCCTACGAAATAGAACGGATACAGACGGAAAAATGTCTTTACGCAGAAGCTGAAATCATGGAAGCTAGAGACGACAGTGGCCTAATACCACATACACTTCAAAAACTGCACAGGTAAATTGATTTATTCACATTATATTAAGAATTGTTTTTCTCATCTGATTGAGTAGCTAACTGTTTGTAAGCTAGCCTAGTTACCCAAAGAGAATTGATAATGTCGATATGTAGTTAGAGATTTATTGGTGTACATGCAAAATGATTTATCCAGATTATAATACAATTAATTTTCTTATTTGAGTATCTGTTATTAGCTCCCATTGATACTAAGCTACTAATAGCTTGCCTAGTTACCCAAGACAAAATTATAATGTGGCTATATAGTTAATTATTTGTTTGTACATGCAAAACGTTTTAGCCACATTAAAATACAATTAGTTTTTTTAATTGATTGCTGTTATTAGCTCCCAGTGAAACTAAACTAACGATAGCTAGCCTAGTTACCCGAGGAGAAATGATAAGTTGCTAGTGATTTATTTTTAGACATGCAAAACAATTAGTGTCAGCATGTTCATTTATGTACGATGGTTTAGCGTGATAAGAGGTGTTATCATTAGTGAATTGAAAACAAACTGATTCCTCTCTGTGACATACGTAGCTTTATTCGCTATCTAGCTGCACGTAACATATTTATAACTTGATTTTCAGTTTTGGGAAAGACCTCAAAACGTCGACCCCAATGGAAGCTCATTCTGTATTGAGCATGGTGTGTCACTTTCTGACCCATTAGTAAATGCAAAATGCATAACACTTCGCTATGCATTCTGTGAAACTTTTTATTTGGGTACTGTAGCTAAAGGAATCTTTAGGAAGTTTTTGTGTTGTCCAGTATTATGTGACAGGGTATTTGTAAAGTTTACGAAAGGTACGTGGGGCCATTCAAAGCAAACAGATGTGGTCTGTGTACTTGGCAAATGTTAATGTTTTGGAATGTGTGTAACTAGAAATCAGGTATGGTAAAATGAAGCCACTTAAGTGAACTTGCAGCTACGAAAACAAGTCTAAAATATGAATGATTCATAAAACTTACACTACTTTACAGACCTCCAAAGTGCTTTTTTGGACAGAAGACTGCGATCTGAAGTGGATGCCAAGGACCTGTAACCAGTGTCAGGTATCCCACCCCGACTACCGAGAAGCTGCTAACATTAACAGAGGTTCAGGTATGTAGCGGAGGTTCAGGTATGTAGCGGAGGTTCAGGTATGTAAATTGCTGTATGAGGTGAATTTGTTTCTCAAAGTCAGGGATGATAAAAAAATGTCAACAAATACATTAAAATTCAGGGTCCGGATGGCATAGTGGGGCTAAATCGCCGCATTGCAGTATAGTCACGGATACTCAAATTTTACCTTATGTGGGCTAGAGTTTGCTTTTTTCTGTTCTACTTATTGATTAATTGCACCCACCTGGTGTCCCAAGTCTAAATAAATTCTCAATTAGAGTCGTAATGAAAAAATTTAGTGGACCTGGATTCGAGGGCCAGATTTTAGTATGAGGGGTCTAATTCATTGGTTCAAGCCTGTCTATGATTTCTCAGACTTTGCTCGGAAGCCCAGCACGAGACAGCACAAATTTTTAAAGTATTGCCCAGGGATACACAAGTCAGATTATTTACTTTGCCATGTCGCTCTCCAGTGACTCCATGTGTCCAGATCAGGCGTCTGTAAATTCAATAGTAGAAGTATAGATGGTGAGTGTAATCATCCCATACATTAGCTGACTAAAGGCTTCCGTGTTGAATGAGCAGAGCGAAAACAATCCTCAAGCTCTGTGATATCTGGTTGGGTGACCCATGTGAGCACTCCTCACCATCCTGCATCTGTATAAGGAGTTGGGGAGGGTTTGTGCAAATTGGACATGGTCATTTGGGAGGAGAGAGAAAATAGGATAAATGAAGGGATAAAAACTGACAATTATATATTTTTTCACGTTTACAAAGGTCAAACAATTCTACAAAGAACCGCAAGATGACAACCACTGACTAGCTGACTGTATATGGCTCTGGGCAGGGTCCATAGCTCAGCTGAATGTGTCAGTTGGTCTTCACTGCGCTCCTTGGAGTCTCCAACAACACCAGGAGTTGCAGGAGGATGAAGATATTCTCTGATGCCAGCCGACTGAGCTACGGCTTGTTCCAGCGACTCAGGTTAAACAAACACAACAAATCTAAAGGCATTCTTTGAAAAACAATCTTACCAAGTAACAGCTTCTACTAACATCATTGTACAGGCAATTATGGACATTACAGCCTTCTGGACACATCTCAAACAGCTTGATATTTTCTCTGTGTTTAGGTAGTCAGACTAGTAGTCATAAGGCTGCCGGTTCAATTCTACACAGTGCCAAATGTCATTGTGCCCTTGAGCAAGGCACTTTACCGCAAGTTGCTCCAGGTTAACATCCCTGCTGTAAGTGAATAAGAGCATCTGCTAAATAACTAAAATGTGAGATGTACATGATCATTCAGTACCAGTAGTGACTGAAAAAATATTGGTGTAACTCTTTGTACCCACTATACCACAGTCAGAATGTTTTTTTACTGAACAGACTGCCCCCCCTGGAAGGCATCTACAGAACCAGGTGCGAAAAAAAAGCATTGCTGATGCAAGCCATCCGAGCCACAGACTGGTCCAGTCCATTAGCCCCCCTAGATACAGCTTTTTACCACAGGCTGGTTATGACAATACGGACATTCCACTAGAATTCGATCACCACATAGTATTATGTAATAACTAATAAGTTGTAATAAATAGTATACTGTGGTTACTGCCTGCTGTTTACATGTATATACTTTTATGTCCACCGAGCCATAACATTATGACCAACTGCCTAATATTGTGTAGGTCCCCCTTTTGCTGCCAAAACAGCCCTGGCCCATTGAGGCATGGACTCCACTAGACCTCTGAAGGTGTGCTGTGGTATCTGGCACCAAGACATTAGCGGCAACGCAACTCCTGTGAGTTGCGAGATGGTTCGTCCAATGTTTGGACTTGAGTGTCCAGCACATGCCACAGATGCTTGGATCTGGGTCATTTGGAGGCCAAGTAAAACATTTTAACCTGTCGTGTTCCTCAAAACATTCCTGAACCATTTTTGCTTTGTGTCAGTGTGCATTATCCTGCTGAAAGAGGCCAATGCCATCAGGGAATATCATTTCCCTGAAATGGTGTACATGGTCTGAAACATGGCTTATGTAGGTTGTACGTGTCAAAGTAACTTTTACATGAATGGCAGGATGCAGGTTTTCCCAGCAAAACATTGCCCAAAGCATCACAATGCGTCCGCCGGCTTGCCTTCTTCAGTGCATCCTGGTGCCACGCGTTCCCAAGATATGCACCCGGCCATCCATGTGCATCCATCCAGGGCACCTTCTTCCATTGCTCCGTGGTCTAGTTCTTATGCTCATGTGACCAATGTAGGCACTTTCGGCAGTACACGGGTCAGTATTGGCACCCTGTCTGTTCTGCGGCTACTCAGCCCCACATGCAACAAACTGCAATGCACTGTTTTCTGACACTTCTTAGAACCAGCATTAACCTGTTCAGCAATTTTACAGTAGCTCGTCTGTTGGATCAAACCATGATCAGACCAACCTTCGCTCCTCACATGCATCGATGAGTCTTGGCCACCCATGAACCTTTTGCCGGTTCACAGCTTTTCCTTCTTTGGAACACTTTTGATATGTACTAACCACTGCAGACCAGGAACACTCCACCAGAGCTGCAGTTTTGGAGATGCTCTGACCCAGTTGTCTAGTCATCATAATTTGGCACTTGTCAGATTAGCTCAGTTCCTTAAGCTTGACTTTATGCTTCTAACAAAACAACTTTGAGGACAAAATGTTTACTTGCTGCCTAATATATCCCACCCAATGAAAGGTGGCATGATAACGAGATTACCAGTGTTATTCACTTCAGTAATCATAATGGTATGGCTGATTTAATTTAATTTTAATTTAACCTTTATTTAACCAGGTAAGTTGACTAAGAACAATTTCTTATTTACAGCAACGACCTGGGAGCAATTAGGGTAAAGTGTCTTGCCCAAGGACACAACGACAGTTGGCTCAGTCGGGAATCGAACTGGCAACCTTCTGACTACAAGTCTGACTCCCTACCCACTGAGCCATCTGCGGCTGATCAGTGTATGTGGTCGTATTCTGTGCTCAATGCTTATTGTTTACATGTACAAAATGATATGTATATTACAGTTGATTGTCTGGCTACTTCATCATATGGTTATTGATTGAGATGGTGTGTCTTGCATATTTTTGAAAAAATGTTCACTGTACATGTAATAACCCTTATGGTCTTCTGACATGGAACTTGATATACGATAAGTTGATGCTCCCATTTCTCAGTAATCTCAGTACTCCAATCCTCGATTGGTGGAGCATGGCACTTGTAATGCTGGGATTGTGGTTTAAATTCACATGGGAGACCAGTAGAGAAAGAATGTATACCTGAAGACACTGGATAAGTGTTTGCTAAACGTATTAAATGACTAAATGCACTGGCTGATGCCCTTTTTCATTTTGTATATGTGTTATAGTCTACTGTATATCACCAAATTCTATAAACAGATATTTCTGTATTAAAAATGTAATTCTAAAAATAAAAATGAACTCTTATTACAGATTTATTGCATTTGGTAAACTTCATGTTAATAATTGTGTAAAGGAAGAGGTAAAAAGGTAAACTCTCACACACACAGTGCTTTATTGTAAAGATGGACATACAGGGCCAACATAGCCATGGAACTGTGTAGGTGTGCTATTACTATTTTGGTTATGTTCATGTGTCATTTAGTAACCTTGCACTGCTGATCAGTAATATTCAGTAATAGGGACATACTGATGAGAAAACAACTGAACACTGTATCAAGGCAGCAGAGCAGCATTGTCATAAATTCATAAGAAATCTAAAACAAACTATTATTGAGACACCTGAGGAATTTGGTGTCAGATGACAGAATACCAGTCTCAAAATGAATAATGACCATAAACGTGTCCATTGATAGACATTGTGATTGAATGCAAAGTACTTGAGGGTTGGAAAAATGAAAAGCAGTTTAGTATTACTTATTTTTCCAAATGAATATATTACACATTTGAACTGGAAAAATATGATTTCATAACTAATTCACACTGAAATCCCAATTTGCTACAACACGTGTGTAAAATTTACAAAGTCCCTGTTCATCAGAAAAGGTGTCTGATTTGCTCCATGCAAAAACTGACTCAACTCTGTTTCGTTGTCCATGGCACTAAGCAACAACAAAGCAAACTGTATGCAGCATAACTAAACTGTCTGTGGTCAGTACCTGGCTCTTGAGAAACAATTAGGCTGGGATCTCTGGTGAAGGTTCTGTCCAGTAGATTGTGGGAATTTTCAAGAGACATTCCTCAAATCAGGGCATGATTGTTTAGCAAGAAATAGGTATGAAATTAGTCAAGATAAGATGCAAATTAAATAGTGAAATGGTCTGGCATGACTAAGAGGCTATTAGGGTGACTGCTGCATATATACTTGAATGTACCCATCTGTCTGCTTGTAGTATCTACATGTTCAGTGACGACTAAGTAGTTTGGCTTTGTCCCCTGGCACGTTCTTGCCCTCAGCCCTGTGATGGCTTCTGCCTCCTCGATTGCGAAGAGGGACGCTTGGCCCAGCAGCTTCATATAATCTCCAAGTTTGTCCTATACACAATGCTTTAAATTATGTGCTGGGCACATTCAGTTATGTTTTATATTTACTCGTATGGCAAGTTTGCTTCGAGCTGACAAACCTCTGGGCTAACCTGGCTAGATAGAGCTAGCTCCCAGAACCACTATGCTAATGTTGGCAAGGCTACATTCAGTCATCTAACTAGCTAATCTAACTTTGGTAATTGAAATAAAATATAAATATTTCCAAAGAAAAACAATACATTGAATTAGCTAACGTTTCTAACCGTGGTATGTCCATTAAACTTAGCTGAGACAATGTCAAAAATGTACGCTTCGCTTTCTCTAGACACTTGATAAAGACCTCAAGTTATTTGAATTCCTTTACTTGGGGTAAGGACTCATTCCCTACCTAGAGTAGACACTCCATCGGTTTCCTGCTGAGAAACAATATTCATAGTTTTATTAATTGTAGCATGGTATTCTCCCGCTCGTGCCGTTATTATTCATATGTTGAAAGATTTGCTGTATGCACAGCAGGCTTCGTTTAGACGTTAAAATATACATGTATTTTAGAGACAAGGTGGTAATGTGGGGCTTTTATTGTAGGAACGTTTATCTTTACAGGGTATCATAGAGTAAGGGAAAAGTGCACGAGGAGGAGCTGTGTTACAGCTGACGGGTAGATTAAAAAAAAGATTTCTGAGGGCTGGGGTGGCTATTGGAAAAGAATGAGGGTTTGTTATTTTTCTCTCTTTAACAAGTTGTGGTACTGATAAAATGTTGAAATCTTGATTACAGATTTGTTTTGTTCCAGTCATTCTTCCTACTATTGGCCCTACAGTAATTTAAACTACTCTCAGTTGTCATTGTTGAATTATTATAGCGACCATCGGAATTCGAATAGGAGGCTAAACCCTAACAAAGCTGGCTCAGCAGATTTCATTTTGACGTAAAAATATAATGAAAGTATTTGAGACAATATAGTAAGAAACTCATTGGGTTACTGCTAGAGGCACTATTCAGTATGATCATATCTCACTAGTACGCGTGTATGGATGTGTCATAATTATGCTACATATATGCCTTCCTACAAACGGTCAGATGAATGCTGTAGATGGCACCCAGATTGCAATAAAAGCCCTTCCGAAAAATACAACAGGCTATGAATCAAACAGCATTGCACTCAATTTACCATTGATAAGCGGCAAATATGCTTCTAAATTTAATATAATTTAATGTAAATATTGTGGGTTTTCTTGTTCCTGATTGGATGAAATATTACATGATTAGAGAAATTGTATACATAAGTATATGTATATAAGTAATTGATATAAGTAGTTTATTTCCTTGTGGTTAATGAGTAAGATTGAGTAATTTCTAGTGTTAGGTCATGATAAGCCTTGGGCTTCTACCTTTCCCTTTTCTAAAGGTTGGAATTATGTTTGAACCTATGTTATATAGATATAATTTTATTGCTATACAAAATTACATTTAATTTTTGTTATTAGTTGAAGTATTGCTGAGTAACATTTTTTTGTATTGTATTTTATTGTGACATTATTTGTTCTAAATAAACTATTTAAATGTGTCCTCTAAATAGACTCAGAATAAAATAAGTTTTGTATTCGCAGTGACTAAATCTCTGAAATCACTACATTGAGAATGTACAGTAGTCACCGACCTTAACCACTACACCCTATCGGTTGTGATGGTATCTGCAAAAAAAGAACTTACAGTATGTTTTAGGGAGCAGTTTCCATTTTTGTCACACAAAGTGAAACTGTACTTTGATATACTGTGGAAATAGCTACAACTTTTCACAAAGTAATCACAAATGCATTCCAAATGGACAAAGTAGATGCAGGATATACTCTACGATATTGTTGCTTTGTTATAACAGTTTTTAAACTAGCAAGGCTTTATTTAAATTAAGAAAGGTATTCTACTGTGAATAATAATATAATTACATTGATTTAATATCAGTCTCTGTCCCAAAATAACTGTTTCCTTAGGAGGGATGATAACTGCAATCTCCTGTTTTTCTTAAGTGGTCTAGCACCACCCAGCAACGAGTATAGAACATTTATTGGCAACTAAATGCACTGATTGTTGATGTGGTAAGAATGATACCACTTCTTCGTGTGACATCTGTATATGTATAAGAGTCTGTGTTTTGTAGCTCTTCAGAGACCACTGCACATTTCATCCAGGGCTGCATTGACTTTGCTGGATACTCATGGAGAAAGCTAAATGAATGTAAAAGGACCTGCGAAAAAAGGTAGTTGAACTTCAGAAATCAGGAAAGGTATATGAAAACATATCCTAAGGTGAAGAACAATAAATCCCCTGGCAGTGACGGATTCCCCTCAGAATTCTATAAAACCTTTAGACGAGTTGACCCCAGTACTGTTGGCCTGATTTAGACACACAATTAAAGAAGGGAAGATCCCTCCTTCATGGAGGGAGGCCATTATTACAACCATACCTAAAGAGGGCAAGGATAAAGAGCACTCTACCAGCTATAGACCAATATCAGTATTAAATGGAGACTACAAGATATATACCTCAATCTTCAAAAGTTTTGAGACATTCATTACTGACATTATAGACGAAGACCAGACTGGCTTTTTAAAAGGCAGACAGACACAAGACAATATTAGGAGTATGATACACATTGTAGAAGAGATTCACATTTGGACATAATCACGTTTGGACATAATCACCGCAAATAGTTTTTTTGGGGGAAAAAATGTTTTGGAATATTGAATTGTATGACTTCGACAATCGACTATTGTAAATATAATTAGTAATAATTGATGCTGCTATAAATGAATGAATTTGATCTTTATTTATTGTCTAACGCCAATACAGGACACCAGGCACATCACCAGACTTTCTAAACACTCTGGGCTCAGACGACCGATGGCTGGGGGGATTGCTTGTGTGTAATGACATTGGCTATATTCAAAAAAACAACATACCACCATCATGTCATTCTTTGGAAATTATAAAGCCTATAGATTTTATCCTACTGATATGGAATGGCGCATATTCTCCTCCCAGAGGTGCTCTCTAAATTTATTCGATTTTAATCTAAAATGTACATCAGAGTAGGGCTGGGCACCGAACGTCGATAGTTTCATGGCACCGACCGAAATACTCCAATCCTATCGAATATCGAAAAATTATTTATCTTTCGGTGGCAAATTTTGGTACCAAAAGCGTCTGCGAGCCAATACTCATCTAAATTTGCCTGCAATTGGCTCTCTAACGCAACTTAAAACACGTAATGTGAAAGAGGCACTACCACGTTGAGGATTTCTGAAGGTACTCGCATTCGTATGCCATTTATAACGGTACTCTTTGACCAGGCAAAATCTTTGTTTTTCTGAATTAACGTTAAGGTTACACATTTTAAAAATACATGACAGATAAGTGTAATGTCACTACTTAAACCGAACACAGGTTTAATCCTGCCGTTGTTGCACACATTCCTTATTTCAATCGACAATCGAAACTTAATTATTTTCCCCATAATGTTGACTGCTCTATGTATGTTAGCTTGTGCTGCTAGTCAGTTGCTGTAGTTAGCTCTGTCTATTTCCCCATTCATGACAACCTCTGCGCCGGTCCACCCTGATGTTAGGAATAGGAAGACCATACCAGAAAGAGTCAATTCGTTCACATTGGCAGCAATAGGGAAAATGTTCAAGGTTATTGTTAAAGGTTTGCTAACTTTTTCGACAGTGGAGGACCCATGGTGGAGGTGAGCAAGCTATCGATATAAAGGGGTTTCTATTTTTAAAGGTAGTTTGCCAATATAGCCTCTTTTAACCTGGATAATGTTTTTACTGTTTTTGTCAGTAAAAATAATGAAACTATTATATTGATATGTTTTGTGCTTTTCTGATTCACAATTAAGGTGGAAAATAAAAGTTTTGGGTTTACTGTATTTTGTTGATGTTGAAATGGATTTTAAACATATGGTATCGAAAAAAGGGAACCGGTATATAAACGGAGGTATCGAAATTGGCACCTGATCAAAATATTTTGAACGATGCCCACCCCTTGCAGAGAGAGAGATCTAGAAAGGATAGACTTTTTAGACTTTACCATTTATAAAAACGTTTATTTCGGAAACTATACCATCTACTTCAAGCCGCTGAGTATAAAACACTTTTGCAGGTAGACAGTAATAATCATAGACAACTCATACAGAATATACCGGTTGGTCAAATCCTTAGACTACAACGTAACTGCAGGACTACAAATACTAAAGTGTTTCTTTATCTGTGAACCGGGAATGAATACAAAATTCATTGTTTTATTAATTGTAGCATGGTATTCACCCGCCTGTGCCGTTATTATTTTTACAATAAAAGATTTGATATATGCACAGCAGACTTCATTTTGACGTAAACAATGCATATATTTTAGACAAGATATTAATTTATTATAGACTAGTAAACCATGGATGAATTATTATAGAGACCATCTGCATTTGAACAGGAGGCTAAACATTTTAACAAAGCTAGTGGCTCAGCAGACTTTGTTTACTAAGTATTTTATAGTAAGAAAACTCATTGGGTTACTGTACTTTTTGTTCAACACTATTTCTGAATAACTAAATTTAGCTTTATCATCCAGCTAATTATTAGAATCAACTGAGTGAGTTAAGAGTTGTAAATGAGTGTAATAATAATAATAGTATGTTTTATTTATATAGTACCTTTCCAGGGCTAAGGACACTTTACAGTGAACAAGCAACAATAATAACAATAACAATGGACCATGATAACAAACAAAACAGCAGTAGTTAGATGAGAGTAAGGGAGACAGGACACCATACACCAGAATACAGACAGACACAACAAACTGTAATACAACTAGTTTTTAACACAACAGAGTGATCGGGGAAGAGTTCCATAGTTTTTGTGCAACAACACTGAGCAATCTGCCCCCCATTGAAGCAAGGCGATGCCGAGGGACAACGAGAAGGCTAGAGTCAAAGGATCGTAGAGAGCGAGTCAGGGTGTAGGGGTGGAGTAGGTTGCAGAGAGAGGGGAAACCAAACTGTGCAGAGATTTAAAAGTGAGCTGGAGGATGTTGAACATAAAAGCTAGTGAAGATCCTACAAAATTGGGGTGATATGGGCAGAACAGTTGGTGTGAGTAAGTATTCTAGCAGCAGAGTTTTGAATGTATTGCAATCTGGAAATGGAGCCATCAGATAGACTAATAAAAACGGCATTGCAGTATTCAAGATGTGATGTGACAAATGCATGGACGACAGTTTCAGCATCTTTGATACTGAGGAAGGGACAGAGCTGGGCAATATGACGTAAATGAAAGAATGCTGATTTAGTGATAGAATTAATATGAGCCTAGAAAGAGAGGGAAGAGTAAAAAATTAGCAATCTCACAGGTAAAATCTATAGGAATTTTGCTAATAAGTGACAGAGGTCAAGTAAAAATCAATCAATCTTTTATTTCATGCACACAAGAAGAGATTTTGTCGGTTGTGACAGATATAGCAGGTGTACAGATGGAGAACAGATCCCTGGGGGAAACCTTGCTTCAAGGGGAAAGTAGGTGAGATAATCTTGTATTGAAATGTAGAATTTTCTGTCAAAGAAATGGGAAGACAACCAAGAGAGAGCAGCACCAGAAATACACACATCCAAAAGGCGCAATATGAGTAGTTCATGGGAGACAGTATCAAAAGCAGAGCTGAGGTCAAGCAGCAGGACAGGAGCATAGACAGCGAACCAGAGTCACCAAAAAGAAGCAAATAATTCAGTACCTTGACAAGTGCAGTCTCAGTGCTATGAAGAGGGCGAACAAGATTAAAAGAAATCAAAGAGATTATTTTTAACTAGAAAAGACTGAAGCTGGGAGGGAACAGTACTTTCCAGTAATTTTGCTATGAAGGGTAGATTTGAAATAGGATAATTAGATAATTCTCAAGGTTGGATTTCTTGAGAACAAGTGTAACAGCAGCAGTTTTGAGTGACAGAGGGAATGAAGCAGAGGTAAGAGATGCATTGATGAAGTGAGAAATAGGTGCAGAGAGAACTGAATGGCAAAGTTTCAGAAGAGGAGTAGGAGCAGGGTCAAGACGACAAGTTGAAGGGTTGGATTTCAAAATTAACTCAGACAGAAGATGGAGTAGTCAGAGAAAAGAAAGTCAGGGACTGACCAGATTGGTTCAGCAAAGTAGAATTCTTAGCATCATTAGAGAAACACTGGTGGATGGCATCTGTTTTTTCTAGCAAATGATTTAGAAATAAACAGCAAAGTTCATCTGAAGCTAGAGCAGCCTGAGATGGAGTTTTGGTAAATATATTTATTGTGTTAAATAATGCTTTTGGCCGGTTGCTTGATTTGTTAATTGTGGCAGATAAAAAACTAGAACGAGCCATGTTCAGGGCCATTTTGTAATTTTTTACATGTTCAATAAAAGCTAAATAGTGAACAGTCAGGCTAGTTTTCCTGTAAAGACGCTCAAGCCGTCTACCTGTGGCCTTTAAGAGACGAAGCTCAGGAGTGTACCAAGGAGAAGAGTGTGTGGAAGGGACACTTCTGGTCTTAACAGGAGCATGTTTTTGTAAGATTTCTGAAATTATGGAGTGATAACTAGACAATATCAGGAGGGAGAAGAGATAGCAAAGACATCAGAGATATTAGAAGATGCAATGTAGGTACAAAATTATGCAGTATCGACAGCTTTGAGATTGCATTAGGATATAACATTTGTTGAACATTACCAGTTTCAGAATAACAGATGGAAGAGATATTAGCCCTCGATGTACAGCTCAAATCCAGGGTATGACCATGCTTATGGGTAGGGAAATTAACATGCAGAGTCAGATTTAGGCATTCAAAAATTGAAAGTAACTGATTAGTGTTAGAGCAAACAGCATCAACATAAATATTAATGTCACCAAGCTGTAGAAAATGACAATGAGCAGGCAAGGGTCAACAGTTTACTGAGTTCAGAAAGAAAGTTGGACATGACCTTAGGAGGACAATAGAGCAAGATGATTATAAGAGAGCAAGCCTTCAATACCATGTATTTGAATGTATTGGTGTCATGTAAGTCTTGTTGCTTGAGTCTTGAGGTTATCGCGATGGATGATGGCGAGACCACCTCCTTTACCGTGCAGTGGAGGTCTACACAGATGCTTATATCCATCTGGTGTAAGTAGATTTAACGGCAGAAAATCTTCAAGAACTTGCCAAGTTTCGGTGAGAAGAAAAATGTCAAGCTTTATGTCAGTGATAATTTCATTGAGATAAGAGGCTTTGTCCTAGATAGATCGACAGTTCAGAAGTGCAAAGTGATGCTGCAGGACATTCAAATTAGCGGTATGTTGCTGATCATTCTCAATTAGATAAATCAGAAAGCACTGAATAGTGAGACCGGCAGGCAATTGTCTAGGTATGGTTATGGTCTGTAGGTGGTCCAGATGCATGGAATAGCATCAGGCTTAGAGCAAAAGGTACTCTTGAGTACACGCTGCGAGCGGTGTATGTAACGTGGGCGACAGAGAATCTCTAGACTCTGACAGTATTCATGCGTCCTTGAATCAAGACGCGGGTGGCAGTTCAAGACCCTTAGTTGGTAAATATCCAATATCCAGACATTTTTTTATTTTTTTACATCCATCCATCCATCTTCATCCGCTTATCCAAGATCGGGTCGCGGGGGCAGCAGCTCCAGCAGGGGACCCCAAACGTCCTTTTCCCGAGCAACATTAACCAACTCCGACTGGGGGATACCGAGGCGTTCCCAGGCCAGGTTGGAGATATAATCTCGCCACCTAGTCCTGGGTCTTCCCCGAGGCCTCCTCCCAGCTGGACGTGCCTGAAACACCTCCCTAGGGAGGCGCCCAGGGGGCATCCTTACCAGATGCCCAAACTACCTCAACTGGCTCCTTTCGACGCAAAGGAGCAGCGGCTCTACTTTGAGATCCTCAC
>JACXGM010018460.1:0-19024 GCA_016801145.1 Umbra pygmaea | reverse complement strand
TTCCAATCTAGCGTCTCCGGCAGAAAAAATGTTCATTGACAAAGTAATATATTGTTAAAAAAATTATTACATTATTCACGTTATAATTGGCGGCTCCCTGGAACTTAGAACAACTAGAGCAGTTACAGGTTATATGACGCCATTTACGGGCGACATAATGAAACGTCCCGTGTCTTCGAATTATATTACAAATTTCTCTTGATTTGAAAGTTAGTGGAAACATTTAGGATAATGTAAGTACACAACTAAGAAATATATATAATATATGTATAGTGATGTTTGGTTTTAATGCAAAGTATGTATTTTATTATTGTTTTGATTGATAATACATATTGTACCTTTAAGCCTGGCATCAGAAGGAAATCTGTTTGGAAATAAATGTGGTTCATGTTGTGCATTTAAATCTCACATCCAGAAGGTGTGTATATTATCAATTTACCCTAACAAGGCACCACATCTGCTGTACTGTATGCATTTCAATGAAAATGATTAAAATGTATATTTAATAGTTTAAGTTAGATGTGACAATAATATACATTTTTATATTTTTTCAAAAAGGAACAATAATGTAACAATTTTTTTTTTCGATGTGTGCCTCCGGGTAACGTTGCCCAACTCTCGGGGTACATATATTTCAGTATATTCAAATAAAAGCGACGGTGTCTGAGTTAAAGCAGTCTACGCTTGAGTTTCGTGCGAATGCGCCACAATAAAGTCATGTGAGGGGACAATTTCTAAATCAGACGCGGTCCCAAAATGATACTAACCCCGTGCGAATAGGGTTTAGAAATTTGCACTATAACGTTAGCTATATCAGGCTTTGATTTTAAGCTAACATTTCCATTACATGCAATAACACGAAATATGGTTAAAAACAGATTGCCAGCGAGAATGTTGGGCATATCTACTGTAAACGACTGTAACGTTACATATATATTTTTATCCGTTATATGGTCTGCATAACTTATTTAGTTAGCCCACTTCCCTCGGTGAGCAATGTGCAAACTGGCTAGCTAACGGATGTTAATTGGTATGCTAAAGTTCACTAACGAAAAACACTATTACAAATTTAACGATACTTACCTGAAAAACTGAACTGCCGACTCATTTGAGTGTTTTGTCGTGCAACCGAACGCTGAACAAGACATTATTAGGCGATTAAAGTCTCACAGTCACGTTCTTCTTTGTCTTTCCCAAACTGAAGTTCACGTGTCATAGATGAGCTTTGCTAAACCTCTGTCATTGACAGACAGGCCGCAAACTGTCAATCACATCATAGCCACACCCTAAACGTACCTTTGCTTTATCGCCTGTTTTAAAATCATTGATACCATAATTTAAAAAGCTAACATTATGAATTTTTACAGAAGGCTTAAATCTAGCGATTGAGACCATATACTCATTATGAAAGTGTTTACTAAAGTAATAAATCAAGTAAGAAGTGGCTCAATTTCTCATAGACTTCTATAGAATCCAAGCTCTTTTGCAACCAGACACATCGCCCCCAGCGGAATTCAGATAGAATGCAGGTTTAAGGCACTTCCTCATCCTTTTTTCATGGGATATAATATTATTTATCTGAAATATTAAGAACGTAATGGTAACTTACCTGCAAATTCACTCCCAAGCAAAAAAGGTATACTTTTTTGTACTTGAAATGTATTATATTAATTCTAAATATACTTCTAATATATTATTTGGTATGTATATTTTGAAAGCATACTTCAAATATACTTAAATACACATTTATGGTTAAACAAAAGTATACTAGAAGTATAATACTGGAGTATAATTTAAATATACTTTGTTTTACTAGGGCTGTGAACTCCATTTCTGTTAACACAATCTGTGATCTAATCCTGTTTACATGAAATAAGCCTACTCCCGAGCAGGTTTAAGCTTACGCACATGTTGGTATGACAGCAGGTCCAAGATGAGTGTCAAGAAGCAAACAATCCAAGATCATGCCAAATCGTCAACAATCAAAGCTAGCTAACTGAGTTAACGACGTACGAAGAACGGACCCCGTGAGGGTTGTTCCATAATACAAGTTCAGAAAACAAGCCAGGTTTATTTAGTCAGACTTATTTTTGGTGATTTCCATTCCATAAAGCTACCTTAAAATAGTTCAAACTCAGTTACCATGGCGACTTATGCTTGGAAACTAACCTGGTCCAGGGCGGGCTAAGTGTCAGGCTAAACCTAGCTTGATGCTTAACCAGAATACAGTTAACACCGACCCGTGCTTGGAATGTGATGATATTACATCGGACTCTCTGGCATTCTGAAATTTTATTTCATTTATCCACTATCAGTCCAAAAATGAAAGCAAATGCACTTTAATAGTAAATGTAATACATTTGAAAATACAAAAAGTGTAACAAATGCAAAAAACAGAAGTCACATTTGTTTAGTTGGTGTGATCGTTGTAATGAATCAATTAAATGTCTTTAAATAGGGAGCGTAAACCAAATGTGTCGGACGCATAATCATGAAGTGTCCTTTTATTCATAAGGTGGTGGATGAGGTAGCGATAATCATATGCAGGCCATTTCAAAGAGAACATACTTTCAGGGACAGGGCAGACCCTTTGACTTTTTCTGACAACTACCTGCATGAGCGGCATGGATTTGAGGGAAGGGATATCATATATTTGTAGATTACATTGTAGTTTCATGTGCTGTGCTACATAAAATTACCTGTCTGAGGAGAGAGAGTCAACCAAGGATGGTCATAGAGGAAGACTGGGGCATTGAAGCAGTTTGAGGACAATGAAACAGGCAGGGTCATAAGTGACAGCTATGCCAATAATTATTTTGGTTAATACGGTCCAAACTATGTTAAGCTTTCACTCTCCTACTTAACTTTTCCCTTAATTTACCAGCCAAACAAGTCACAACTATTATTGTTTTATTCAGTTTGAAGGTGGTCACGTGGTCCCAGACTGAGAGGCCTCTAGAATGGTGTCAGCATCCTGCAGCCAATAGAAATAATAATAGGTTAAATACACACTATTAGCACCTCACAGGTAGGCTCTTAAATATATAATGTGCAAACCTGTGCCTACCTCAGGCCTCCTTGAAGATACTGATGCCTTCTCCTCATCCTCCTCACCTGTGGATGGGCCTTCAACCATACACAGTTAACCTCAGTTTAATAAATCACCACTTGACAATAAATCAGTACTTTAAACTCTGTCAGGGTTCAGCATGCTGTCTGGTGGCACACAGAATTTGGCATCACTATGAAACTAAAAGATTTGGTTAGGGATGCAAGACTACTACTTTTATGTAGTCATTACTTATACTAGGTTGAATGGATTCAGATGCTGTTCCCCCCTCTATTCCCTTAATGACAGGCCTCCCTTTGTTCATGTCTAATGCAGCTCCTCTGCAGGAGTAAAGTTAATGTTGGTAGCCTTTCCCAGTGCCAGCAACCTCACTCTTCTTTTTGGCAGCTGCAATTAATGAACATCATGAGACCGGACAGTTGTAACATCAAGCTGGCTATGCTTCAGTACTTACATAGACTATACTTACTATTCTGAACAATATTTTAATATTTTATTTTCACCTGCTGCCATGTTCTTTTCTCTTCACTTAAATTGCTGCTGTCAAAGTTAGTCATTAACACACACACGCGCACAGGCACGCGCACACACACACACACACACAACACACGTACCACACACAAACAACACACATGACACATACATGACACTGAAGGAAAGATGGGTTGGGCATCAGATGGCTCAGTGGTTAGGGAGTCAGATTTCAAGGTTTATTTATTTGTCACATGTACAGGACACACAGAAGGAATTGCATGTACATTGAAAAAATATTGTGACAAATATTTAATTTAACTTTCATTGAATACAGTAATGTACATTTCCAAATAGTTGCTACTTACGCAGTTAGACGATCAGCAACTGCCAGCCTTTCTCTCTTGTTTAATTAATTGCTGCGGTATTCCCTTTTTTGATAATCATATGTTTAAATTCTTCATATGTCTCAAGAACCAATCGCTGCTCAGTCACGGTGAACATTGCTGCTCTTTCTTCCCCCTTCCATGGTAAATTGATGAATCCGTGCTCCACCATCAGGGCTTATTAACAATGGCGTGCACGCGCAATTAACTAGACTATTTGAACCTGGTTTGAATTAGTGAGATCACATGATCATCAACTCACCGTTATGGAACCGATTTAAGCGCAGCTGATTAGTTCGGTTCATTCAAGTCACGTTTTGGATTTTCATCTCCGCTTTTCTAAGATGACTTTATCGAACAACCCCCTGGTCTATGTTACTGTTCTCTATGCTGTGTTTCTGCCCTGTTCTGTGTGTTTGTACTGTTTAGTTTGTTTCAGTTTCACGGAAAAGACTGCGCTGGGTACACAGTGAGACCTTGCAGTTAATTCGATCTAAACCTTACCCAAACCCTTACCTTAACCACTCAGAAACCTTGCTGTTAATTCGATCAAAGCCTTACCCAAACCCTTACCCTAACTTTAACCACTCAGAAGTCAATGTAACATGTATTACGTTGTAATGTATTGTTTGGAAACATGGTTACAGTGAGGAAAAAGGATAAAGAAAAGCACATTTGCAACACGTTATGCTGGTATAAAAAATAAAATACATGTAAAGTGTCCGCCTGGATTTAAACTCGCAATCTCTGGGTTCTGAGTTGCATGTTTATACGCCCGTCCACCATCCCCATCCTACTTACCTGCAAAATCTAAGCTACTTACACTGCTACATCATCATGCGATTCTGTGAAACTGCCACAGATTTTGAAGTTAAGGGTCCTTGGTCATTTCACAGAATTCTGTGAGGTCAAGTACCATTTAATGGTTTTGTGCCCCTTTATGATTGTTGTTTTAGGGGGAATGTTGTTTGTTAATTCTCTCTCTCTCTCTCTCTCTCTCTCTCTCTCTCTCTCTGTATGAGGTTGCTCTGTTTGCAGTTTCCTCACCTACCTCAGTGTTGTGCAATTTGTGTATTTAGTGATAGTATTTTTTTGTCAGAGGGAGAACTGTGTTTTGTTGTTAGTGTGAATGATAGCCTATTTAGTGTGATAGTGTTAAAGTCCTTAGTCTTGTGTTGGTTGTTTACATATTATATTGTCACACCACAATTATTATTATTGCCATTAATCCCTTTTTGTTTCTTATTTGTTCACAGGAGTGAGGAGTAGCTTAGAGCTGCTCCTGAGTCTACATTTGTTTGCACGTAGGATAACTCCCCTGTCTAGGCACACTAGTTACTCCAGGTTTGGCCACCTACTGTAAGTTTGGGTAGGGCGCCTTGACCGTGTGCCAGTTAGCTTATTTTTGTGTGTGGGAGATAGGACAGGTAAGGGGGTGGGGAAATTTTGTTAGTTTCTTTGCTTTGGTACCACCAGTTCTCCTCATCTCCCTATTTTCTTCCCGTGGCTAAATAAAAACGGTTCACGGTGAAACGGTATACAGCTGTCTTTGTGTCCTTACTTACAACTAGGAACCCATACCTCTTTTTCTGACTGCAGGGTGTCCTGATGAGTGGGTTTGACATCCCCTCTCCTCTGGGCAGCAGTGCGTAACATTCAGTATGTTTTTGTTTATGGTGTAAACTGGGGTAAATTGATAGGAGTATTTTACCAGGCATTCCATTGAATTTTAATCTTACACGATCACTATTAATAAAACGTATGCACTCACTACACTGTCAAAAACACATGTTCTATCCAACAGGTTTGCTAGACTATAATAAGATAAAAAAGACCCAGTCTGATCCATCACCTTTGCGACCGGAGACTCAGCCGTGAACCACTACCTAAATGAATGGAGACCCAGGGACCTATTTTAACGATCTGAAATGCAAGTATGAAAAGCGAAACGCAAGTGACATTGTGGGAGGGTCCTGTTGCTATTTTACAGGCGGGATAAATGACTCTTGCGCCCGACGCAAGTCTAAAATGGGTAGGTCTGAAGTAGATTCATTAGTCATAGGTGTGGTTTGGGCGTAACTTGCAATAAACCAATGAGAGCATCATCTCACATTCCCTTTTATAACTTAAATTATAACGGCAGATTGCTATTGATTTACCTTTTTTAGAAAATGTAAATAAAGAAATGTCACAAGACATACTTTCTGATGTTTTGGGCTCACTCTCACTGAATTACAAGGTTATGAATGCATGGTAATATTTTTGCAATGTAATCTAACAGTAGGGCGAGATAACTTTGCTTGCCTCACTCTTCTGTCAAATAAGCTCTCCTCTCCCGTTCTTCTGCTGCTGGGGCATTTGGGTTAAGTGGCAAGCAACAGCTCATGCATTTCAACATCACGTCTCCTTATGTCCTCTAATATTTAGTCGTTTATGTCATCAACACATACATGATTCATGGACGTGTTGTGTAAAACACAACAAGCCACAAAGAATGCTGCAACTTGAGTAGTCTAAAGTGTCTCCTGTCCTATCCAAACACCTGACGCGCATTTTCAGTGTGCCGAATGTTCGATCAATTAGGCTACACTGAGTGTTTGTGTGTGATTTCGATTAAACAGCATTTCACACACTGTTGCTGACATCAAATGGTGTCATCCTCAGCCATTTTTTTAACGGATAGCGTTGTCCCCTTCACAGCCACCCATCCAACCAGGGATTCAAATCAAAGATGGCAGAGTTTGCCATAAATGAGTCGTGGCTTGAGCCAGGGTAATTCGCAAAGACATGAGTGATTTTACTATTAGCATTGCAAATGACTTGTATGTTGATTGAATGGGTTCCCTTGAGGTTGATGTATATCAGTCCAAATAAATTCATTCTGAATAATTTGAGTAAATGTGTACACTAGATGTATACCTATTTTTTCACATTTTCAGACACCACTATGACTTCCACACAAACATGCAGTGTAGTAATTGAACGAACATTTGGCACACTGAAAATGCACGTCAGGTGTTTGGATAGAACAGGTACTCTACTAAAGTCGCAAAATTCTTTGTGGCTTGTGTTTTACGCAACATTTCCATGAATCATGGATGTGTTGATGACATTAAATAGGAAATATTAGAGGACTTCGGGAGACGTGATGTTGAAATGCATGTGTCGTTGCAACTTAACCCAAATTCCCAGAAATACAGAACGGGAGAGGAAAGCTTATTTGACAGAAGAGTAATCTCGGTCTAATGTTAGACTACATTGCAAAAATATTACCATGCATTCATAATCTCGTGATTTAGTGAGTCCAAAACATCGGAAAGTAGGCTATGTCTTGTGACACTTTTATTTACATTTTGTAAAAAGAAAAATCAATGGCAATCCGCCGTTATAATAGCAATCCGCCATGGAACAAGCCCGTCTGCTCTTAAAGGGAATGTGAGATGACGCTCTGATTGGTTTATTGCACGTTACGCCCAAACCACACCTATGACTAATGAAGCTACTTCAGACCTACCCATTTTAGATTTGCGTCGGGCGCAGGAGTCATTTATCCCACCGGTAAAATAGCAACAGCGCCCGGGACCCTCCGACAATGTCACTTGCGTTTCGCGTTTGATACTTGCGTTTCAGATCGTTAAAATAGGGCCCAATGTCTCTAGTGTCTGCGTGTTTTTCTGTGTCTCTTGTCTTAGTGTTTTCTCCCTGCTCTTTGTGTCACATGAGACAAATAATTATATCTGTTTATGTTATATTCATACAGCCTGTTCATGTGTTTGGTATAGTGTTGGATCTCAGTTGATCTTGTTCTTTCTGTTATTTTTATACAGTCTTTGTACGTATACGTTCACAAATGGTTTACCTCATACCTGACAGGCAGAACCGAGCATGTCCCCCTGGGCAAAGCCAAATCGCACACCCACAACTGTCACCTGCAGTGTCCCTCAAGGCTCTGTGCTGGGCCACACCTTATTTCCATCTACATGCTCCCCCTTGGCAAAGTCATTAGCAGACATGGTATATTTTTCCGTTTTTATGCTGATGACACAGCTTTACCTCAGGATACAACCCTCACTTTTTCTGCCACCCTGCCAACATCCACACTGACCACCTGCCTGGAGGAGATAGAGGTGTGGATGAAGCATAATTTCCTTCTGCTGAACAGTTCGAAAACGGAAGCCATTTTAATTGGCACACCACGTCAGCTCCGCCTTTTGACCATGTACAGTATCACTTACTCTGGCCAAAACATCTCCCTTTCCACATCTGTCACTAACTTGGGTGTTAAAATGGACCCTAAACTCACCTTTGACACCCACATCAAAACCTTCTGTAAAACATAATTCTACCACCTCAAGAACATCGGCAAACTCTGTCCAATACTTACCCTGGCAGATGCAGAGAAGCTCGTCCACGCCTTTGTCTCCTCCAGGCTGAACTACTGTAATGCACTCCTCATCGGGATCTCTGGCAAGAGCATCCAGAGACTACAATACATCCAGAACAGCGCTGGCAGGATCCTGATGAGGGTGCAGAAGCATGATCACATCACCCCCATCCTGAAATCTCTTCACTGGCTCCCTGTTTCACTCAGAATTGAATATAAGGTCTCCCTGTTCACCCACCAGTGCCTTCAGGAACATGCCCCCGTTTACCTACAGGAAGTACTCACCCCCCAGACCTCCTCATGCACCCTCCATTATGCAACCACAAACACCCTCCAAGCCCCTAGAACCAAGCTCCAAGCTCTGTAGCATGGGTGAAAGGGCCTTCTCATCTGCTGCGCCTAGTGGAACACACTCTCTGACACTCCCTTTTTTATTATTGACTTATTTTTTTTGCATTATTATATGTTCTGTAGCACTTTGAGATTGTTATAATGTAAAGTGCAACACAAATTAAATTTATTATTATTATTATTATTATTATTATTACATTGTTAATTTAGTAAGCTAAACTGTAAATAACATGTGGTAAAGATTATTTTCAATAAAAATAACTAAAGAAAATGTTTGAACTTTGTGTAACAGAAACCTCAAACTAAGGCATACATTTAACATACATAAATATTACCTTAAGCTGTGCAACTTAACTTTAAGAACTAAAAGTTTCAACCTGAGACTGATCTGTATATAGGCCTATATGTAGATATTATTTATACTCAATCGATTTTCATTTATATATTTGATTACAATGTCACACAGCTCTGTTACACTTATGCTAGTAGATCGTTGATCAGCTGTTTCTCCGTGAAGAGAGATACATTGGTGTGCAACAAATCAGCAGTTTTTCAAAGGGATAGTCAACAATTTGGCTCTTTAGATCAAATTGTGGTCACCACTACATATTTTCTTGTCTTTGTTTTTGGTAGTTGTTGTGATTGGTGTAGTTTCATCATCTATATATATATATATATATATATATATATATATATATATATATATGGAATGGATGAGTAAGTTAGACTCAATGTTTTCTGTTGAGATGCTGAAGCATTGATGTTGTGCTATTATTGTGGTAAGCTAGTTTGATTTTGCAGCAGACAGAGGTTTTGTTTCAATTACGTTTGAACTGATTCCAAACTTTGGACACTTCCTGTCATTTTCTCCAGCCTGTCTCTTCTCTTAGCCCCTCACTATCAGCCCGGTGTGTGACAGTGTGCAAACATCGTGCGCGAAACAACATTGGTAGCATTGAGGGGCTAAATAAAAAAATTATGTTGCATCAAGGCGTTTTAGTAATCAAATTATTCAAGGAATCGTTTCAGCCCTAGTTGCAATATGTGTGATATCCCTATATACAAAGGACGAGGTCGTTTGAGAACATGATTTTAATTCAAATGTTTGTGAACCTTTGCTTTCAGTATCTGGGGTGACACCCTTGTATGGCATCAACTGCAACAAAATTATTTTGGTAACTGTTGATCAGTCCTACAAATTAGCTTGAAGGAATTTTAGCCCATTTCTATATACAGAACAGCTTCAACTCTGGGATGTTGTTGGGTTTCCTCACATGCAATGCTTGCTTCAGGTCCTTCCACAACATTTGGATCAGGTTAAGGTCAGGACTTTGTCTTGGTCATTCCAAAACATTTACTTAAATTGTTTGGTAAAAGGACTTGTGTGCTTAGGGTAATTGTCTTGCTGCATGACACACCTTCTCTTGAGATTTGGTTCACAGAAAGATGTCCTGACATTGTCCTTTAGAATTTGCTGATATTATTAAGAATCATCAATGATTGCAAGCTGTCCTGTGTTTTCTTTCGCCAAACACAATGCATCTCATGTAGACCAAAAAGATACATTTTCTACTCATCCTTCACAAAACATTTCTCCAATGGCCTTCTGGTTGTTGATGTTAACTTGACAAATCCAGATGGGCAGCAATATTAGTTTTGGAGATGAGTGACTTTCTCTTTGCAACTCTGAGAGTGGTTGGTGTGTGAGTAGTTATAGTGTGAAGTATTGGTATATCGTTTGTGATCTGTGCTACATTACTAATTTGTTTCCTTTTGTTTTCCCAGAGGGGGAGAGGAACACTTGGGGAGTGTCAGGCAAGATGCCCTTGTGCTTAAACCACCCGTAGGGATAACTCCATTGTATATGTGCACTAGGTTAGATCTGAGCACCCACTCCATGTATTTTTGTTAGGGCGCCTTGACCGTGTGCCAGGTAGTTTAGTATTGTGTTTAGTAGATTAGTTAGGTTAGGGGTGGGGTGTTCTATATTGGTTCTTTGATTTGGGTCCGCTCAGCCTCTCCTCCCAAACTATTATTTAACCGTGGCAGAAATAAAGCCCTTTGTGAAACGGTACCTGCTGGTGTTTTGTGTCCTTGCTCGCACCTACGACCTCATACTCCATTCTCTGACCACTTGAGCGGCGAGGTGTGGCATCCCACTCCCCTCCTGGGGAGTTAGAACGTAACAGCCATGCACATGATTGTTTGTCAGTGTTCTCAGACAGTGGACCTTAGCCAATGTGAGAAAGGCTTTTAGTTGCGTAGCACTTACCCTAAATTCCTTTGTAACCACACGGACTATTACACACCTTGCACTTTGAGTTATCTTTGTTAGTTGACCACTCCTGGGGAGGGTAACAATGGTCTTCAATGTCCTCCATTTGTACACAATCTGTCTTTCTATGGTTTAATGGAGTCCAAACACTTCAGAGATGGTTTTGTAAACTTTTCTCCCCAAAATTATAATATTTTAGTCTCATTTGTTAAATTGTAGGAATCTACTTGTAGGAATGTGTGAAAATCTGATCATGTTTTAGGTCATACCTTATTTATGCAAAAATACACAATTCTTTTTTGATATATATATTTATTTATCACATGTAAAGCAATGATGACAAAAAAAGGTACATAGCAAAATTTTCTTCCCCATACCCTCCCCCTTCCCTCCTCTACATCCACTCCAACCGACTCCCCTACCCCCAAACCCCACACAAACATCCAGACGAAAACACATCACACGGACATACATGTATATCTAATTTACAATAGTAAGATTAATACTAACTTGGTTTAAGGAAAATCTGTGGGAAGCCTCTGCAAACTGTTAAAATATGAGATAAATGACTTCCATTTGTAAGAGAATTTAGAGTGAGATCCCTTTAAGGAGTACTTAATTTTCTCCAATTGCAAAAAAAATAGGACATCAGTTAGCCACTGGGAAGCTAAGGGGGGCTGACAGGATTTCCACAATAGTAAAATCCTGCGTCTAGCTAATAATGTTGTGAAAGCAATAATTTCATATTCTTAATTATTTAATTTAATCGAGTTACCTGGGATTCCAAACAAAGCAATTAATGTGCATATAGTCAGGTGAATTTTCAGGGCTTCAGACAAAGTATGGAATACTGAATTCCAGAAGCTATTCAGTTTTGTTCAAGTAAAAACATATGGTATAGGTCACAGGGAGATGAGTGACTCCTGTCACACAGATCCATCACTCCTGGGTAAATTTTGGATAGTCTGGACTTTGAGTAATGTACTTTGTGTATGACCTTAAATTGAATGAGACCCAGATGGGCACACAAAGAGGTAGAACTTGTTCTTTTAATTGCCTCTTCCCAGAACTCCTTAGAAAATACCATTCCCATCTCCTGCTCCCAAACTGATTTAGTTCTATACATGGACTGGTCGTTGCATGACATAATCCAGCAATAGACCCGGGAAATCAAAGATTTCTGTAGGGGTGAAATAGTCAGCAATACATCCCAGCGCTGGGTTGGGGGTATGCAAGGAAAGCCATATAATTGATTGGAAACAAAACGTCTCAACTGTAAATAGCGGAAAAGGTGAGATGAAACAAGTAGTATTTCACAGACATATTGGGAAAACTAGAAAAGACTCCATTTTCATACAAATCAAAGAATGTTTTAATCCCTTTCCCTTTCCAAAAACAGAAGGCTTTGTCATCAACCGATGGGGGAAATGTATGGTTTTTATCAATGGGGCCCATGATAGATGCAGAAGAAAATTTAAAGTGGCTACAGAACTGGTACCAGATTTTGAGAGTAGTTAATACTACAGGATTACCAGTCTAATGAGGAGATACTGGGAGAGCAGAGCAGACTAAAGCAGAGAGAGATGAAGAGAGGTAGATCTACCTTCTAAATGGCACAATGCCATTTTTGGGATATGTAACCAGAGTAAAATTTTATGAAGCTTGGCCGCCCAGTAATAGTATAGAAAATTGGGAAGTGCAAGCCCTCCATTGAATTTACATCTCTGGAGTTGAGATCTACTGACCCTGGGCACCTTTTCACCCCAGATGAAGGAAGAAATTGCTTGATTGATTACCTTAAAAAAGGACTTTGCCAGGAACAACATTATAGAATTAAAAAGGTACATAAATTTAGGCAGCCTGTTCATTTTCACCACGTTGATCTTCCCTATCAATGATAGAGATAGGTTACCCCATCTCTGAAAATCTGCCTTCATCTGAGTGAAAATGGGGGAGAAATTGGCTGAAAATAAATCTGCCAGTGAGCGAGTCACAGTCACTCCAAGGTACTTGAAGCCGGAGTGCTTCAGCTGAAAGGGCAAGTCTGTATGTTGAAGTTGCAGTGCAGCTGGGTTAATTGGAAAACATTCACTCTTTTGTAGGTTAGGTTTGTACTCCAAAAACAAACAAAAATGTTCCAAGATAGAGAGGATACTCGGTAAAGAGGCAGCTGGGTTATGGACATAAAGTAATAGGTCATCCGCATATAACGACAGCTTTCAATTCCCCCTCTGGAGACACCCTGAAAAGTGGGTGAGGCCTGTAATGCTGCCGAAAGGGGCTCAATGGCAATGGCAGAGAGCAATGAGGACAGCGGACAGCCCTGCCTTGTCCCGCTGTTCCAGAGCAAAGTATTCAGAATAAATATCATTAGTGCAGACACTGGCCTAAGGGGAAGCATATAAAAGCCTAATCCATGCACAGAAATTGTCACCAAAACGGAACTTCCTTAGTGCCGAAAATAAATATTCCCACTCAATTCTATCAAATGCCTTCTCTACATCGAGTGAAACCACAAACTCCCGGGAACTGGAGAACTGTTGAGATTAAATAATATTGAGAAGAGTCTGAAAATTGACAAATGCCTGTCTACCCTTGATAAATACTGTCTGTTCCTCCGAGATGACTGCTGGAAGGACCCCCTCCAGACGGGTAGCTAGCAATTTAGATAGCACCTTAAAATCAACATTGAGGAGGCTGAGTGGCCTGTATGAGGAACAAAACCGATACTCCGGGCAGATTTTGTCCTAGCTGTTTAGTCCACTAGGATAATTGTAGTTTTTGGTAGGCTGAAGGATTTCAGAAAGTGAACTATTTGGGTATGTAACTTGTATTTCATTGTCCGGTTGTAGTGTTGTATTTTTATGCCCTGCAACTGGAATTAAATGTAATTTGATTGTGTACCGAGTTCCGTCTGAGTCTGCTACAGTTATTCTCGTTAAACCTCCGGAGGAGAGTTTCGGGAGATGCTTGCTACCTCGTTAACTCCATTCACTAGTAGTCTGTTCTTATAGGACACACACACACACACTTTGTTAGCAAGCTTTTCCAGGCTTCGGGTTGTAATCACTGAGTCTCGGCTACCCGCAGCGTCGTCCTCAGCTGGCAGAAAAGGGATTTTTTGTGTACAAGTTGACAGGGGAGTAAAGTTCAGCCCACACCTGGGCATTCCTTATCCCTCGCCCTTATCGTGCAGTCCAGCTCCCGGGAAGCATTTCTGATTTTATGTGCAAGTCAATGTACCTTAGATCTTGTACAACTGTTGCAGACGTTTACGTGATGACAGGTTTAGCCCGTCCATATTGCATACTGAGCGTGACTCGGAGGGTCTAGGTTAGCTACCTTGGCGGATCCAGAGTTCACGCGGGCGAGGCCCTGGTTTGAACTTGCTTAGCTAACACAAACACATGGAGTCAGATTTATAGATATGAAATATCTACAAGGCAACTAAGATCAATAAGATCATTCTCCACGCTTTTCTATTAAGCTATTATTTACCTGTTTAACTCAGAACAATTATTAAGGGAAAGGGAAATATATCAATTATTAATGTATTAATTTCATGTGCATATTAATGGTATAATATATCTTTATTCCCTAACTACAGAGTGGTCTTTAATAAGTAAATGTGTCTCTTGTAGGAATGCTATGTCAGTTTTATTCTTTTTTAAGTGGGAGAAAACATGAGACTTTCCAAGATATGAATAGAATATTAGAAGCCCCCCCTACTTTGCTGTGGTCAGCCATTTAATGTTTCTCAATTCAGAGTTTTGTAAAGTAATCCCAACAGAGATACATTTGGGCAACATGGCATCATCAATTATCAAACATTCCTTCAAAATCCAGATAGTATATAGTACAAACACACATAATTACAAAAAAACTTAAAAAAATTGACATTAAAACACATACAAAGCCCCCCCATACCCAAGATCTCTGTTCATGGTGCGACAGAGACAGCAGGTGACCGCTGACATAGACTCTGTGAAAGTAAGACCACTTGTGCATTGAAGAGGTTCTGCTTAAGAAACTGGCAAACTCCAACCTTTTTTTTTGTGCCAAATATTAATATATGTAATAGGAATATACAAAAATGTATAACCCCTTACTCAGAAAATAACTGAGGATACATAAAAATAAAAATACAGCCGAGTGACCTGGCCTTAAATTCAAAAGTAGTGCCTTAGTGCATCAAACTATCAAAGGGAGCCTCACCCAGCTCCATTAAGGCTTATTGATAAACAATTTTGGTACTAGTAATATATTAATAAACAAAGGCATCAACAAAACCTGCCAGCATAGGCCATATTGGAAGCAGCTTCGGCGCTATGGTGGGGCATTCAAGGTGCGTGCCGCCCCTAGCGGTAATTGATGTCCCTCCTACCACAGGCCATGGCGTCGCAAAAAAATATCCCTTTTAGTTATTATTTTAATGTTAAATGTGCAAACTGTAACTTAAATAAAATATACTTAACGGGGAGAACGCATCATTTTAGTTGTGAATGCATAGCAGGTTATTTTGCTCATTGGTCACTGAGTAAACTTGTTACTGTACATTTGATTTCTAATGTTGAGCTGCAGTGCACAGAATCCATTTCAAGTTGTTGGTTGGAATCGAAAAAAATAGAACTAATAGTGTGTCCGTCCTCATAGGCAGTTATTTACATTTCTACGTAAGTACTAAGAAGTAGGAGACTAGTCTTTATATTCTTGTCTATGTTCCAAATCACATTGATTGTAGCCTATGTTAATGAGCCCTCTCACCAATCTGAGTTTAAATATGGTCAGTAGAAGGAACCGATAACCGCAAACTCCTATTGCCTCGTCTTTGTTGCTTTCATGATTTCCTTTTAAATGTTTCCTATATTAAATAGGAGATACAAAATGACAAGCCAGCTGGAATCTGCAACTCTCTTTGTCTCTCTCCTGCCCGCAGTGCGTTCCCAAATTAAGTGGAGTAAAGTGAGATCTGCTACGTGGTGGCATGATATGGAAATTAACATAAAAAAACTAAATTATCTAATGAAATTAAATAATTAGTCTTTGATCAACATTTCTGCTGTGTTGGACAAAGTATATGAGCGGTGCGGAGTGGGAGCAAAGCGAGGAGCGGACGCAGTTATAGGCTACCGGAGCGCGGAGCGATGTTTGAGCGGTCCAGAATGCCCATATAGTGGCCACGACTAAAGACTCTTTATGGAACTTGAAAAGATATCAGCCTATCTCTCGCAAGCACGATAGTGAATACTGCGTGCACATTAGTGGTGGGGGAAAAAATCGATTCTGTTCAGTATCGCGATATTTTGAGCACGCAATTATATCGATACCAAAGCGCAAAGTATTGCAATATTTATTTATAAAATGATCTGTTTTACTTTCTGGTATTCTCCATTGGTTTTCTCATTTGCGTATTACATCCACAAGGTGGCGCTTGTTACCGTGCTTTGTTGTCGTGCATTCAACAGTAAATTCAAATGAAAATGGCTTCATCGTCACAACCGGTTGTACACAACGCTCCGTCTTCTTTCAACTCGAAAGTGTGGGTGAGTTTTGGTTTGGAATGCCAATATTCCCAGATGGAATTTGGTTGATGACCTTGCAGCCAAACGGACTGGACTCTAGTAGTACACATTTTTGTTTGTTTTTCTCAATTTCAGTGAAGCTCTAAATTAATCTTATTTATATGACTACTCTCAGGTTCGTGTTACTCAATTGTATTAACATAATTTTTAGTTATGTGCAGGGAGCTTACCATTCATTTAAAAGGTCTCCTATTCAGAGAATAATTACCGGTACGTTGTGTCCTGTGATAAGGTCCTGTGTCCTGAATGTTCATAGACAACATTTTGGCACTACCCTCCCAAGTTTTTGCACTTCAGTTAATGCGTAGAAGATAATGTTCACAGAATTAAATGTGACATTGCAGTCTTATTGTCTTAATTTTTTGTAATGCCTTTGAATAATATGGGGGACATGAATCGCATTATATTACAGAATCGAATCGCAATACTTGCTGTATTGAAATATGTTAAGAATCGCAATAATATTGAATTGTGGCCCAAATATCGCAATACTATTGAATCGTCACATTTTTGCCAATTCCCACCCCTAGTGCACATGCGAACAGAAAGAAACGAGGTGCATATCTACTGGTTAGACCGAGTTATAAAATGAGCAATAAAAACATTTTGTTCATTCTTTTTGTATTACATTAGGCTAAAGCCTATTTTCGTTAAATGCCCACATGTTTTATCTTCCCAATGTATATGTACAAAATACATAGAGCCTACAGTATATTTGTAAAATGAGATTGCACTGTTTTCTGTAACTGTTTGTTTTTTTCATGTACAGGGTCACACTGTCATGTTAAACAATGTTATAACAATTCAACTCAATTTAGTTTCAATATTTCAGTGATGGACATACATGGTCACACAATGGATGGGCTTTGTTAATATTTTAATGACTATATATAAAATTATTGGAATTAATTTGAAGTGTTGTTATTTTTCATGTCAGCGATGTGCAGGTTTGAGCGGAGCAGTTGAAAAAGGTGTGAAGTGGTGGAGTGGAGCCCAACAACTGCTCAGTGAGCGAGTAGCGGGATTTCCCAATGCTCAACTCGGCTCATATACTCTCACTGTTGGACTATGTCGCCACTGCGTTAAAATATTTCTGAAATGGCAGTGCCCCCCCACTGATGACCCAATGCCCCTCCAGTCGATCTGCTCTGGCCCCGACTCTGATTGGAAGTGAATAAGAAACAATATGTAGAAGAAAAAAAAGCAGAAGTAAATAATTACCACTGAAGGTTAAGATACCGACCTCCGTGAGAACAAGGTTATAAAGAGCTACTGTAAACTGCATACAGATAAACCAACCAGGGTGGTTGTTAGTTTTGTTTCAAGGCCCCCAGATTTTTTGACTTGCCCAGTTCTCCGCCTCCTCAGGTGAATTAAATTGCCAAACTTTGCCATTATACTCGACAGACAAACGAGCAGGGAAGCGCAGGGAGAACTTCACATTGTTAGCATGCAGTCTACGTTTAATGTTTGTGTATTTTGCTCTCTTTGCGGCAACACCAGCACTATAATCTGGGAACAGAAATACCTTGGTCTGGCAAAAAAAACAGTTGATCTGTGCCCGGCCTTCTGAGAGCACTGTCCTTGGTCGTGGGGGTTGTGAAAATGGACAATAAAGCCTTGCGGCTTCCTGCCCTCTCCTCCACCCGAAATGCGAGTTTCCAGACGATGAGCGCGGTCCAGCTTCGGAGGTGACTTAAAGACCGTGGGATGTATCTCAGAAAGTAGACCGGACATGAAAGAGACAGGGTCGGACCCTTCGAGACCTTCAGGGATACCAACCAGTCTAATGCCTCGTCTCCATTACAGGGCCACCTAGGCCATTGTAGGCGGTTCTAGGTACGCTTCAAACCAGGCGTGGGGGGGTTGCGTGTCCCCACTGCTTTCGAAGTGGAACCGGGCTACGTTTACTTCCTGGGAAGATTTGATGATTTTACGTTGTCAGCCGATGACGCGTATTGTTTTAGTTTTTCGACAGACAACGTGCTGCTTTGAGGCAGTGATTATTTGTTATTGAAAAATAGACTGATGGCATGTTATTAGCTATCTTGTTAAGCAATATAGATGAAATAAACATCAAGGAACAAAAAAGTGTAATGCAAGGAGATAATCTCTCCAGCAGAGCGTCAAAAGGAATGGCCTGGAGAGGTAAAGTAACGTCATTATTTCAGAGAATATAACCTGTGTTTATATTCAGTTATCCATTGGGTTGCTAGCTAGTACTACAAAAGTTAGTGCACTGTACAGTACATATTACAATACCTGTAGTGCACTATGGAGTATATTACAATACATGCAGTTAGATCTTCAACATAACAGTATGCAGTGGGTTCAGGAGATTGTTTCCATTCCTTTCAGCCCCTATAATCAGGAACTTATTTAGGCTAGGTACACCAGAAGAATGTGATTAACTACCAGATACAATAGAAAGCAGTGATTCTTAAATGTCTCCAGGCTGGGAGTTGAGACCCACTGATCTAATATATAAAATGGCTATTTATTAAT
>JACXGM010018459.1:0-19021 GCA_016801145.1 Umbra pygmaea | reverse complement strand
TGTGGAGGATATTAAAGATCCCAAACATGGAACTCATTAAGTTAGTTGAGGTAAGACTCAAATTCTCTCGGTCTTACCTACATTAACTTAATGAGTTTTGTATACCACAACTTACAGGCCTGTTATGTTGTTTCGCAGAGGCCTGGGACTGAATATTTAGCACCTCTTTACTCGTTGAACCGTTGTCGTTATCTGGCTAGTGCCGAAATGCCTGTGAGTATGTGATGTCTTCACGGGGCAGGCCATTATTTTGAAATGGTGTCTTCAGCCAGGAATCGCTATCTGTGACTATCAGGCCCTGCAGTGGTGCATCCTGGGTTCAACAAACAGGAGCATGAGAAGAGAGCCCTAACCCCCCCCAGCATTAACCAGACATGATCCTCTAATCACAGTGGGGTCAGAGGTCAGAACAGAACCCGCCCTCCCAGAAGGATGTCATCAACAAGTCAGATGAGGGTGTGGGTATTGTGTGTGTGTGTGTGTGTGTGTGTGTGTGTGGATGGTTTGTTCTGGACATCTGGCCTGTTTGTTGTATAAGAGTGTTATGTAAGATTGGGAAGTAAGCGCATGGTTTCACTTTAAAGAGGAAAAAGCGATTGGAAGGAATTTGTCCACAGTGGCGTCATGAGGAGCTACATGCCTTCATTTACATATTCAACAAAGTAGACTGCATTCTAAATGAGTCATAAGCTGTATCTATGCAGAGGAATTGAAAACAGAAATAGACAGTGACAGACACTCGTTGACAGTGCTAAGCTGACTTGGAGGATGGGGGGGTTAGTCTGGTAAAAGTACAGGTAACCATATAAATATTTGAAGGCAGTCTAAATGTGTGTGGTGTTAGTGGTTTGCATTTGGCAGCTGGAGTATTTCACGTCGCTAAATATGACCATCCGTACGGCTGAGATCCTCCACATGTTCTCCAGCTGGCATTCTCATGCTTCATGAATGTTCATAATTCAAGTCTTCTTTGCTGCACTCATTCCCAAGTGACGCCACTGTCGTATTGTTTTCAAGGACGCAGTCTGGGACTTGCAATAACAAAAATGTTTAAAATCTCCCATTTTGGCCTGGATGTGTAACATGCTGTTTGTATACACAATCTCTAAGTAGAATCATTATCCTACCTCAGTTTGCCATGAAATTCTAAGTTTTTAAATCAGGTAGTTTTGGTGAAATGGGGTACAGTCATGACATAGTAAAACCAGTGTTTAAGGTGCAGTCTGTAATTTTTGCAGAGAATTTTATAAGGACTGAATGAGTAGAAAAATGTGTTTTGTGTCAGTAATTTATCGTAGTTACTCTGTCAGTGAATACCTCAGACACCACTGGGCTGTCTTACAACTCTTTGTGCTGTGAACGGCTTGACATGTTGATGCTTGTCTTCTCACGATATGTTAACCAGTGTTTCAAATGCTTGTTCATATCTGTACTGTCTGTGGTTGATCCTGTGTGTTTCTCCACAGACTGGACGCATCGACAAGGCCTACCCCACAGTGTGTGGCCACACCGGGCCCGTGCTGGACATTGACTGGTGCCCCCACAATGACCATGTGATTGCAAGCGGCTCTGAGGACTGCACAGTCATGGTAAGGTGTACCTCTGCAGAATGTCCATCAGTGTGTCACCATTATGTTTGTTTTCAGACACCCTCTAGCAAGTTAGGCTTGTGAAAGGCCAGACACTGATAGCATTCTACGTTGGTGAGATAGTGGTCTACTAAGCCTGTGTACAGCAGAGCTCACCCCCCAGTTTAGATTAGATTAGACCCAGAGACGTGTCATGTAGGAATCATCTATGGGGAATGATTTTGCTTTTTATAGGGCTGACGTCATTGACTTGTTTGAGGCTGGTGCTGTACTTTTCTCCCTATGCCCTTATTTGGGCTGTGAAGGGCAGTGTTTTATGTTGTTAGGCTTGCTCCTATCACTTCCCACCTGTGGGGGCTGACTTCCTCACGTAGCAGTCTGAGCAGCACTATACACTTCCTCCTTTGTATGGATGCAGTCGGCCAGCTGTATCCAGAAGTTAAACTGTCAAAGGTTGTGATTTTGCTGATAAAAGTAAACTGAATATGTTCCCTATATTATGTTGAATTTAAATTAGGGGAATTTATATTTTGTAGCTGCAGATTGTTTCTAATCTCAACCCTGGTTAAATGGGGCATAGGCTAAAAAATGTTTCCCATACCATATTTGTTAGTCTCTACTGGCATTGTCATCAGGATGTAAGGTTTGTAGAAAACTGTAATGACTGTGAAGTAACCGTAGCTCTCTGCTTCCCCCTTGTGTCTCAGGGCTGTAAGTGTGTTTACTTGTTCCTGGAGACAGTGATGTCATGTCAGTCTGGAGTTTAGCCTTCTATAATCTGACTGTCGTTAGAGCATAGCAGGAGATCTGCAGTGAACCTGTCTGACCTCAGAAAGACCCTATAAAGACTGTAGAGATGTTATGTGTACAGGTGTGGCAGATCCCTGAGAACGGGCTGGTTACTAACCTGGCTGAGCCCGTGGTGGTACTGGAGGGGCACTCTAAAAGGGTTGGCATCATCACATGGCACCCCACAGCACGCAACGTCCTGCTCAGTGCTGGTGAGTACGCTCCTCTAGATCCCCCCCCTTCAACCCTCTGCACACTAACGCCGTCTGACTGAGCTGTGTGTGTGTGTGTGAATGGACCTTCTTTGTTGTGGTTCAGCTGCCGATGTGTGGTTGTCTGGGTCGACCTGGAGCCTCTGTTTACCCCTCTTCTTGTTCTGAGCGAAGTCACCTGCTGTTAGCCTTACTCACTCCTTGATGCGTCAGCTCGCCCAAACTCTCAGATGACAGATCGACACTCGTTTGTGTTGAAATGCAGAACATTGGTCATCTAGTCAGAGCCCAACCGTAGAGACACCAATTGTAGACTGCGTTATCTGTGCCATATCAGTGCTGTTTTGCGTCATTCTTTTTTGTGTGTTCATTGGCTGTGTGTAATACATGTGTGTTCTCCTCTTCCCAGGCTGTGACAACCTAATCATCATCTGGAACGTGGGGACGGGCGAGGCCATGATCCAGCTGGAGGACATGCATCCTGACGTCATCTTTAGCGCCTGCTGGAACCGTAACGGTAGTCTGATCTGCACTGCCTGCAAGGACAAAACCATCCGCATCATCGACCCCCGAAAGGAGGAGGTTATAGGGGTGAGTGTCATCTCCAGGGCGTCTGATAAATGTCATTTCTGAAAGAATTTCAAGAATCCTGGTAATATTCCTGTATTTTTTGTGCAAAATAAGAATGCTATTTTAAAGCACATAGACTACACTTGACCATTGCAAGATGATCTTTTGAGAGATCCATTAAAGTTGCCCAAGTATTTCCTGATATTAACCTTGTATTAGCTTAATATATAACATTAGGTTTCTATGCTATAGGCTGCTCAACGTGACCTTTGAATTCATTCAGCTAGTTGGTCCTTGAACCAGGTTAAGTTTACAAAATCTTCACCCTCACAAAAGGAAAATCTTGAGCCTCTTCGTTGTCACAGCAGTTAAAGGCACTGTTTCTCAGCACCAAGTTGACCACCACAGGTTCAAATCCTGACTGGGTTGGTAGCTGATTAACGGCCAGGCTCGGGTGCACATATGGAAGCTGCCTGTGTTCTTCAACTCTCTGAGGTTTTGTGAGACAGGCCCTCATGTTTTTTTTCCCTTCGGTTGTCCAAATAAACAGCGAGGACGACCCTAACGCATGAACTCCATTTTTGTTCATGCTCCCACGCATCTGAGCCCTTTGCGAAAGTTTTTCGCATGCAGATATCTGACCAAGAGATTAAAGCTAAGCTCATCTCAACAAATGTCTTCCCTGTTTTCTCTAATATAAAGTATTTCCTCTGAAACGACGACTTCAGATCTGTGTGCAGCGTGTTGACCTTTTACCTTCTGTCCTAGGAGAAGGATAAGGCACATGAGGGCGCTCGGCCGATGAGGGCCATCTTCCTGGCGGATGGGAACGTTTTCACCACGGGCTTCAGCCGAATGAGTGAGAGACAGCTAGCCCTGTGGAACCCGGTGGGTACTACTTTCCCCTCACCATCACTGCCAAGGGGCCTAAATGGCACCCTCATACCTCTGCAGTGGAATTGTTTTGGCCAGGGCACATGTAGTGAGCTATATGTAGGGAATAGGTTGACATATGGGATGCGTGGCTGATACAGATGCTACGGCACCTTTGGGGACTGACATCACACGGTTTAATTGACAGGAAGCCATGGATGAGCCAATCACGGTACATGAGATGGACACCAGCAATGGAGTTCTTCTGCCCTTCTATGACGCCGACACCGGTGTGGTTTATCTGTGCGGCAAGGTAAGTGGAGTTCCTCCGGCAGATTACATACACATCCATTTGATCTACAATGCACATGACTTGATCTGATGCCTGAAATTAGTGATTGTTGTACATGGAGCTGTTACTAAATGTGGTGCTGTTCGTAAAGTCTCATTGAGTCTGTAAAGTAAATTGAGCTGAACACTAAAAGGCTGCTCACTTTTCTTGTGGACCCGTAGGGTGACAGCAGCATCCGCTACTTTGAGATCACAGAGGAGGCCCCGTTTGTACACTACCTCAGCACCTTCACCACCAAGGAGCCCCAGCGAGGAATGGGATACATGCCCAAGAGAGGCCTGGACGTCAACAAGTGTGAGATCGCCAGGTAAGCAAGTTGTAGTTGAAACAGTTGTTTTGTTTAGGTCTAAAATTAGGGTGCTTTGTGACCCTAGACAACATGATATGAGAAGTTGTCAGCCATGTCCACCAGGGGGCAGCACAGACCCACATAACGGGGGCTCTCTCTAAACTGATCTTAACTCGGGTCTTGCACATCTGTTTACCCTAATTAATGGAGCAGTCGTTCATATCCACGATCGCTGACTGAGAGCGTTTCCTGTGTCAGTACAGGTACATCGGGCTGGGCAGCAGTATGTCATTAATTTGCTTCTGTATTACTTCATGTTGACAGGTTTTATAAACTACATGAAAGGAAGTGTGAACCTATCATCATGACTGTGCCCAGAAAGGTGAGCCTGTTCATTCTGTTTGAACAAGCTGCGTGTTCTGGTCCAGTGCTCTCTAACAGCCTGACTCTTCCCCCTGCAGTCTGACCTGTTCCAGGATGACCTTTACCCAGACACGGCAGGACCGGACTGTGCCATCGAGGCCGAAGATTGGTTTGAGGGAAAGAACGGCGAGCCTATTCTTATTTCCCTGAAGAACGGCTACGTCCCCGGCAAGAATCGTGACCTCAAGGTGGTGAAGAAAAATGTTCTGGACAACAAGCTGAGCCAGAACACAGAGAACACTGGTCCAGCCCACAAGCCTGCCTCATCTCATTCATCTCTAGTGAGTGATGTCATCTGACCCCTTTTCCCCCCAGACCACTAGGTCATTGTTCTGGATATGTGCACTGTGCCTCTTACGTTGCCCGCACTGAAAACCAGTTGCTACAAAAAAGTAAGAACGATTTGCGTATGATTAACTGCTTGTTAAGGCAAATATCTAATCAGCCAATCAAGTGGCAGCACGTCGATACATTTAGGCCTGTAGACATGGTCAAGATGATCTGAACCATGTTTGAGAATGAGAACAGTGATTAAGTGACTGAACGTGGCATGGTTGTTTGTTACAGACAGGCTGATTTGAGTATTTCAGAAAGTGCTGATCTACTGAGATTTTCCTGTATAACGATCTCTAGGGTTTACAGAGGATGGTCAGAAAGGGAAAATATCCATTGAGCTGCGTTTCTCTGAGCGAAAATGCGTTGTTGAGGTCAGTGGAGAATGACCAGACTGGTTCAAGATAATAGAAAGGCAACGGTTAGGGATGCACCGATACTGCTTTTTCATTGCCAATACCGAATCAATACAGAGTACCGATCCTATACCAGCATACGTAATATAAAACTTTCGTCCACCCACTGTGTTACACTTCATTAGAGACATAGGACATGCCTGAACATGGGATGCCTGTAGTGGAGCTAATTGCAGTGACATCTTCCACCAAGTCCAAAAGTAATTTTACTTTACGGTTCGGGAGGTCCGTTTCAGACACATTTCATCAGCTGGGCTGGTATCTAAAAACCTGCCACTTAAATTTTAGAAGACAACACACTAGCTCCTTCTATATTGCTTCAATACATTTATTATTAATACTTTTTTAATACAATAAATACATTATTAATACAATTAGAAAAAAAACATTGTGAAAACAAGTCTGTGAGACAAATGATTTTCAGATGATAGGCAAATTTTGCTAATCGATTTAATATTAAGCATCCGTCCTACTAGTACTTTTTGTGGGGGCTTTTATTGGATGTTGTAACTTTTCCAAAACTCTGTTTATTGTAGTGCATCCCAAAGTAATACATAGTGGTTTCAAAGTGTACAGGGTCTTTATGATTGAGTTCCCCACCAATACTTTTACATTCAAATTACTGCTTTGGCAGAGGGCATATTGTTCAGGATGGTGTTAAGATTGTTTTGGGATGTCATAAAAGTAAATCTAGTTTAATGTGTTACCATACAAATTAATATTGTAGAGGAACTTTGATTTATAAATATTTAACAAATTGAACAGTGGTTAATAATTTCCTTTAGGGCTTTAGGACATGGAGGGTGTGTTATGTTGGCTGGGTCTGTTTTAGGAGAGTAGCTGTCTGGCTTTATAAGGGGGTTATGTTCCCGCCTCTCTCTCTGAGCCACTAACTGAGGTGCTGCCGCTCTGGGCGTCCTGCCTCACCTCACCCACAACACAGCCGTCCGTGTGTGACCCAGCCCTGGCCTCAGCGTCCATCTGCTGCTCTGGCCTGTAATCATGGCAGACTGTGCTGCTGCCCTGTAGCCTGTAGGCGTGCCATGTTAACTCCCAGTGTGCCCCAGGGTACTGCAGTTTTGACTTGCATAGCCTGGCTGCTTGTAGCATAGCCTGCCTGTCACAGCCTTCACGGAGAACAAGTTTAGATCCTGTAAGGGAAAATGTTTTAAAAATGTTTGTTTATGTAATATTGAACCAAACTCAGAGATGAGTGGATAATCAGCTTTTGCTCCAATAGGACAAGCATAACATATCCAGGAATGGTCTCTCATATCTTCTGCTGTCTCTGTTTTCCTTAGAAAAATGAAGCCAAGCTGGACGAGGTCTTAAAAGAAATCAAATCCCTCAAGGACCTGGTGAGCAGTCAGGAGAAGCGAATCATCCAACTCGAAGAGCAGATGTCCAAGATCGCCATTTAAGGACCCTTGCCCACTCGCTACAATTCAGGACGATCCATTGGCTGGGAGGTGGGCGGGACCAGTCACTGACAATCTCAATGACACTGTTCCGCCTGAAGCCTGCCTAGCAACGATCCCAAGCAACATTCCAAGATGAACTGTATTTCTTTGCCAGGTCTTAAGGCCAGGCTGAACTACACATTTTCAGCCACATCAACAGGCTCCCCAAAGGCTCCGCCACATCATTCCAGATCTTAGATATCAACGCCCCAAAACGTACAAAATTTGGGCATTAATACATTGCGGTTGATAGCTCTCAATGAGTCCCTGACACTATGCAAGCATTTAATCTTTTTCCCCAAAAAAACTTTTTTTCCTCAAACCTGTAAGTGCAGTCTTCAGAGCTACTCAGGTTCCCTCAGCTACTACTGCACACAATCAAAACACAACAAACATTTAACCGCTTCTTACCTCACACCAATTATGCATAATCGACAATCCATATTAAAAACAAATTAGCTTCTTTTTTGCTGGCCTTCTTCAGTGGTGGAGCCTAATGCTGTTTGTTTTTTGTTTGGTAAAACATATTTGTTTATGACTACAATGCAACTATGTTTTATCATACATCTCCTAATACCAAATCCTAGAAACCTTCATTACTTAGTTACTGACATTTAATGACAATATGCATTTCTATACATTTTTTACTTGAATGATGTAAGAAGACCAATTTCATTTAAATTTAACAGAAAAAATACCTTTTTGCACATACAAATGAACATGAAATCATATTATGTTGCCCTGCTGTTCGTCTTACTACCAAACCTGCCCAGCCAATATGATGAGTCATACTGCCTTGGAAGTGCTGCCATATATATACACCATATATATGTATGGTAGTACTTAGTAAACACATTTCACTAAAACGTGAAATGTGTGAGGATCTTTGCGTGGAGTCTGTAGACCTGGCAAAAATGGTGTATTATATTTCAGCCTTAACCCTGGGTTAATGCAGATAAAATAAGAAACAAATGTTAGTATTCCATTCTTTTTAAAAAAGTGGCAGTTTTTGGTGATTGTATGAAAATTGTCACCTATCATTTTGCTTTTAAGATTGTGACCAAGAAAATTCCAATGTGAACAGTTTCTATTTACTGTGGTAAACCCAAATGTTTTATATGTAGGTAACAGTATTTTGTGTCCCCCACACCCAAACTTATTTTGTTGCCAAATTTGAAAGGAGTTTTGTTTACATGCTTTTTGGTTTTGTTTACACACCTCCTTGACAGTATTTAGTTTTCTTTATTTTTTCCCCTAGGAATATTCAAAATACAGACTGTAAGGGACAATGCAATATAGTGGTAATGCAAATGGACTGGAGGGAGGGTGTTAAACCAATCAACACTATGAAAGACATGATTGGATGAGAACAAAGTCACTGAGAAACTGACTGACCTCTAATTACTGAGGACTAGCATTAGCCCATTGACTGGACTGAGGACTAGCATTAGCCCATTGAATGGACTGAGGACTACCAATTAGCCCATTGAATGGACTGAGGACTACCAATTAGCCCATTGAATGGACTGAGGACTACCAATTAGCCCATTGAATGGACTGAGGACTACCAATTAGCCCATTACATGGACTGAGGACTAGCATTAGCCCATTGAATGGACTGAGGACTAGCATTAGCCCATTGACTGGACTGAGGACTAGCATTAGCCCATTGACTGGACTGAGGACTAGCATTAGCCCATTGACTGGACTGAGGACTAGCATTAGCCCATTGAAGATTTGGGGGGAAGAAAGTCAATTTACTGAAAGTGTCTAAAAAGTGTCTGGAGATAAAAATAGATTTTTGTTCCATCTGCAGGAGTAGTCAGTCTATCACAGTATTCAACAATGTGTTGATCCTCTACGTGAATGTTGTGACAACAGGAACAGATCAGTATCATTGGACTCCTTATGGACAGAAGATGTCATTGTGAACATTGTTCTCTTAGCCTTAGATTTCCCCTTGAACTTGTTTAGTTATTTACAATGCCCAGAAATAGTTTATTTTTTATTTAGATGACCAATGCGATCAACATGGTTAGTTTCATTTTTAGATGTCCAGTCTCTTGAAAACAAAATGTGCCATTGTTTGCCACTTTATTTTGTTTTTTTTAGATGGCACTGCTCTGGCACTGATACAGAGAGTATGTGTGTATTGTAGTAGTCACCTGGTGGCATCTGTTGTTAAGGTTATTGTGGCATAGCTGCCAACTCTCACGCAGTGCACATGAGACGCACGCATTTGATTGGTTTCACACGCCAATGTGAAACCAATCAAATTGTTGTCTCGCGGGTACTGCGTGAAAGTTGGCAGTTATTTTTTGGCAACATCCGGTGTGCTGCCCAGTGAAGGACCAATCTAATTGTGATTTATAGGGATGGTTTTCCACAGAGATTATCATGCATCAACTAAGGGGTTGTGTGTAGTTTTGCCCTCATCCCAAATGTGTTCAGGGACCAAGTGCTACAAGAAGTCATGTGTCCATAGCTAGCCACCCAACCATAAGCTGAGTGGAAAGGTGTTTGTATTGAAAGATAACTGTCAAGAAGATTTAACATGGAGAAGGAAGTCTTTCAGAATATGTGAATATCTGCCTGGTATATCTGGCGTTGTTGCATTTTGCTTGTGTTTTATTCTGAATGGGAAATGTGAGAGGGTTTTTAGACATTAAATGGACTGAGCATCAGGTGTTCCAGGTTTCACAGCTGTTTACGTATCTGGAGTGGTGATTCTAGTAGTTTATATACTGTATGTTTTAGCCTGTTTTTCAGGTTTCCCATTGCATAAATGCAGTGTATCCCACAACAAATTAATCAATCATCATGTTAAGCTTCAAATTATTCCATAAAAAATCAGAGAAGCAAGCAGTCGTTTGGATCGTCCGAAAGTTCAATGGTTTTGCCAACTGCCGTAGTTATTTTGTCATGCTATTTTGTAATGCTTATTTTTCCAGAGGGACGTCAGGTTGGGTTAAACTTAGGAGAGTTAGTTAGCCTTTAGCGTTTGTTAGCGCAGAAGAGCTCAGAAAGTGCTGTGTGCAGGATTTAAATAGGGGCGTGTGTTGATACTGGTTAGTTACTACACAGGAGAGAGATTATGGGATGCCTGAGTTTAATGTGACAGAGGCCATACAACACACTAAGCAATGTACATTTTAGTCAGGGCAAGTTGTGGTAGTCCTTCTACCCTGTGTGTACGGTAGTGCTTCTGAGCCTGGATGGTTGTGGTGTTGGAGTATGAGTGAATAGGTTGGAATGCTGGAGAGAGTAATGCATGTGATGCTTGACATGAAGGCCTAGAAAAGGATTTAAAGCTTTGTAAATAACATGACCTGTCTTTTTATTCTTTTATTTTTGGGCTGTGTGTATGTTTCTGAGTTGGGTTACGGTGGTTTTTAAATGTTTCCTCTTGTCTTTGTTCCCTTGCCATAATGCGTCATGACGCCACAGAATCTCCATTCTGTCACAGGTATTATAAATGCATAAAACAATGAAATTACAGAAGAAAAACAAGGTTTCAGCCTCTTGTGGAGGTCTGTTCAGCATTTTTGTTCATTCTTTCTGCTTTAAGTATCAAACTCATTGATTATCAGAAAAATTAATAAAGAAAAAAAAGGTTCGTCTCTGGTGTCATGTTCATGAGTGAAGATTATGACATAGCAAAATATTTTTGGCCATCTTTAACAAAAGCAAATACCAGTTTTTCTTCCTCAAACCTATTCCGAGGGCAGAAAGAATATGATTGGTTTAGGCGAATACCCAATTAAAACTGAGAGGAGGTTTGAGTTCAAGAACATTTCAGTCTTATGTTTGTGCTTGTGGACTTTCTTCTTCAATTCAGACCAGAAGTAGACCCAACTTTAATCTTAACCTTAACCCTATACATAACTTTAACCTAACAACATGCAGTTAGTTAAAATTGGTGTGCTAATATTTATTTAAAAAGTGAAACATTTCAAATGTTTCCAATGCCATCTTGGAATTTAGTCTGGCAACCTAATGGTTACAAGTCAGATGCTATGACCACAAGGATAACTGCTGGCTTCCTGCAGCCCTTTGATAGCATTTCTATTTGTTGTCCACTACAGTTTTAAATATTTCAACTCTCGTCTCCTCTCCGTGAACCAATCATAATCTTACTGCCTTCAGAACATGTTTGAGTAAGAACTGGTATGTGCTTAAGAAAAGCAATAATTTATATTTCAGGATATTAATTTAAGCTGTTTCTTGCTTCCATCATTTGTCTAAAAAGCACATGTGACCATTCCTAATTTGACTTTTAAACTTTGCAGTAAAAAAAACATGTACCTTCACCTTTTTGGAAGAGCTTGCTTCCTGTATTTTCTCCAGATCTCCCCTGGTCTCACTTCTTGCTTAACGAGTCTCATTAACAGGCAATTTTTAGACAGAAAGACTCCACTAGCATTTGGGTAAGAGTCATTAGTGTATGATGTGAGGATGATTCACATCTAAATATTTTACAACTGTTAATTTGTTGACATTCTATTTTTTTGCCTAAAATGCTGATCGATAATTGCAACATTTAAAGTTCTAGATTGGCATGCGTTAATAGCAATCGGAAATATAGATATTAAAGTAATGTGGCTGAACAACACAATCTTTATGGTGAAGTGTCTGTACTGTTACAAGTATTTGGTAATTGTGCTGAAAATTGCTGGCAGTTCAGTGCACTGTTGTGTAACACTGTTAAGGTAAAACAAATTTTCATATTTTTTTATCATAAGTAACATGATTGTTCATCCTTAGCAAAGTGGGGCTTTAAAGACGTATGCCTCTTATTAGTTGTTTGTTGGTCATGTGCAAGGACAATGTTTCCAACTCTAAATATTCGCTGTTGTCCAGTCCCTTTTCAGATTTTGCTACTATGTTTACCCCCAGGCCCAGGAGATGTGTGGCTCTGATGTTCTTGCTGGCTATGTCAAATGAGGCTATTTTGGTTAGCCACAAGGATGTAGTAGCCCCCCATGGACACTTGAAGTCCAACCTGTCCGATTTACCAGGTCAAACCACGCCTTCTGTAGTCTTTACCAAAGACCTGACCAAAAACACGAGTTCACAGATTCCAGTGAAAACTGAAACCTCCGAGACTGACGGTGAAACTGAGACCTCCCACACTCGTGTGAGACATAAACTAACTCCTGTTCCATCAGTCCTACGTTCAACCCCCAAAGCTGACTGGTCCTCAAAAGGGCTGACAAAACCCTCTGTACCAGGAGGCCTGAACAAAGTGAAAAGCCTGACACTGGTGATTAGAGACCGAAGGCTGGTGGCTCCGTTCCTCATCGTCATCGCTGTGCTTGTTGCTGTGGCGACAGCGGGCACCTTTAGCACTGTCCTCCTGCTCTTAAAGCTGAGGGACATCGAATACAGAACCAGGACCCAGTGGCTTCAGAGGCAGGAAACTGAGGTGATTTGCGTCTCTGCGAAGGTCCACACACAATTGAGTGCCAGGGCAGATCCAGATGCCCCAAAAGAAACAGAGCTCTGACTACCAAGCAGAATGATCAGTGAAGGGTGAACAGCTCCATTCAACATCTTGATGGAGGCTTGTAGCACTAAATGCCACAGCATATGAATTGTATTGAGATGTCCAGAAGGTTATTCCAATAAAGAGAAATGTATCCCTATGACCAATACTTTGTACACCTGCTCTTACCAAACTGAATCCACTGAATAAAACAACCAAAAACTAAATAGTCTTTTTTTAGTCTTCGATCCATCTTATCAAATGTTATTACCGATAATCTGAGGCACAAGGTGTTCCATACTGACCTGAAGCAGCAGGAAGTGTTGAAGGGCTGAGGTACATGTTTGTAGCATGTAAGAAGTTTGTGGATTAATTTTGTACTGTACGTGTGTGAAATAAAGAAAGGCGTGCCCTCTCGCTGTGAGCTGGTCCTTTAGGTTATTTTTAGTCAGGATACCATCTGGAACACGTAATTAAAGAGTTCCAGGGCAAGGACGAGGTGCACGCTGTAGAGAACAAAAATACAAAGAAACTTAGAAAAAGTGGTATTGTCATGTTAGAGAATAATGATTCAACTGTGTGTCAACGAAAGACCAAAGTGATAATTTAATATTTGATTATAAAGGAAGAAAATCCTGCACTAATATTAAAAACACCTAAGATGGATTTAATCTTTAATGTCTTTGCTTCACTTTGAGTATAGTAAATATTTTAAACACCAGTTCAGTGAATGTGAATAATACTATATAGTATCATTGGACTGAGTGGTCATGTCATTAATATCTCCATGTTTAAGCCATAGGAGCAGGCCAGGGGACTAGACATAACCGTCTCTGCCTCAACAGCCCAAATCACCATGACTGAAGGGCAGGACAGATGTAGGGGGTGGAGATGAACATGTAGAGGGATGGACATCTTTCAGCATTCTGGGGTTTTACAAGTGGATAACTTCCATTATACTGTTATAGGCGAGGGTGTCTCCCTCTGTTTGTAAGTCTGCCTGCCTTCCTTACTGGTTCGCTGCACCAGTCAGTCCAGAGGAGTCACCCGTGCCAGAACATCTGTAAGTACCTTTGTTTTTCTTGAATTTTCTTTACAGGCTCTGAGAATAGCTGTCTCAATTAGTGTAAACACAACTTAAACATCACAATCTGAATAAGAGGACCATCTGTACTTTTATAAGCCAATCTCATTTACATGGCCCAAAATGGTCAAATTAACATTAGGCAATGGAACAAGGGAAATTGTATATTTTTAGGAAACTGAAGTTTGATGACTACTGCCATGTATCAATTGTAAAGTAAAATATGAACTACATTAACATACAATCATCATTCTTAGTTTAAAATTAATTTCCACCATCAGATGACATATTATTTAAAAGATTATTTATGTTGTGCCGAAGTTTGGGTTGACTGTCTAGGCTCACTTGTGCCCCTTGGCAAGCCCCGACTCAGCCGCTGTCTGTGCCCGTCCTCTCCTTCTCCCTATATACCTGTTTCTCTGGCTTCTGCTTCCTACTGTCCTGTCAAATAAAATTAGAAATATACCACAAAAAATAAGGTTATTTACATTAGTTAAATGTAGCGGTTAGAATAGAGAGATGTTATTGTACTGATTCTAATCCCTGAATAAAGTAGGTTAGATGTATAGTGTGAGTGTATGTTAAGCAAGCCAGTTGACCCAATTGCTTGGGGTGGTAAGGTGCCTAGTGGTTAGGCATCTGACAAAATCTGAGAACCTCCAGTTCAATCCAGTAACTACTAAGGTGAAGAACTAGATTTTTCTGTCCGTAGGCATGGCAGTAAGCCCTATTTGGCCCCGGTCATTGCTGCGTGTAAGAATTGGTTCTTAGTCAAATTGCCAGGTTAAACAAATGGTAAAATAAAAAAGATTATCTCTCTGGATGAGAGCGTATGCTAAATGACTAACATTTAAATAACTTGTTTCATTTTTGTTTCTGATGACCAGCCGGTATAATGTTCCATCCTGAATATGTCCTTATGGTTAGTTAATAGGATGGTTGTCACAGCTGACTTTAGTTTCATCCATTTTAATGTATCTGGGTATCACCTTCAAAGTACTATCAAATCTACTGTCAGACCATTGCACATGTTAAGCCCACCCATTTTTGCACACTCTAACCAGCATAGATGTCTCTGTATGTTTTGCAGACTCCCCATCCCACAGTCCTGCACCATAGTGTTATTTATGCACAGCCACTTTGTACCTTGACGAATGTACCCCTCTACCTCAGCCCTGTCTGTATGGTACAGGGCCACGCCACTGTATTTACCAAACATATACTCACATATGTTGTACTACTGGTACAAATGCCTAACTGTCTGATCTGAAGACCTGCACACTGTACTAATTATTATTTACTATTTTTATTGTGCACTTCTTGTCATGTAATTGTATGTGTAACTTCATGTTCTCTGTACCTCTACACTTTTATCTTGGCCAGGTCGCCATCTTAAATGAGAAACTGTTCTCAACGTGCCCACCTGTTAAATAAAAATAAACTGTCTGTACTGTACATACGTCTGACCACAGTTAGGCATGATGGGTTCATCATTTACAGTAAGGAGTATGAAAGCAGAGGTTGTCATTAACAAGAGGCTGATTAGAAGCCGTTCTCCAGAACAGTGAGCAGCAACGTGTAATTACATGTAATTCCAGTGAAGATACATAGTTACACATTTCAGTTCACCTTTGTGCTGTAACCTTTTACCCACTGCCATAGTTTGTCATGATCTTTGTATATAGTTGTGAAAGGAAGAAAGATTGTGCTTTGAGTGATAATGGTGTGTAACATTTTAGACAGGGTCTGAGCTGCATCAGTTATTTTTTACACTCTTTGTTTTTCTGGCAACACTGGTTCCAAAGGCAGGCTGAATCCAGACCTTTCTATGAGCAGAAATAACCCATGAGATCCCTGGCATAGCCTGTCGTTAGGCAGCTACAACCCAGAGTATATATAGAGGCGGGAGCCACAAGTGTCCCACACCTCCCTGCTGCCTGTGGCATACAGAGCTCCCTCCCCGTCTCTGCTGTGGTAGATGGGTGGCCTCCCTCCACTGTACAAATTAAAACCTTGTCCAAACGGCTTGCCTCCACCCCAAATAAGTGATGACTACTGAGATTTAAAATAGATATACTGTGAAAGGGAAGACAAGCTGTGGATGTGCTGTTCTGTAATAAATGTATTAAGTATATCTACCTTCACGTATATGAGTAACACCTGAGCTTTTCCTACTTTGTTTTTTAGGTATGACAATCTTACAACACACAGGTCAGCATCTATGCTATCGGACTAAATTCTTCATATTCTAATTCTACAATTCCTAGATTGGTGTATGGTGGCTGCTCTAATACTGATGTCGAGAATAAAATAAAATGCTCTTGAAGTCAGTCCAAACAGTAATTTTGATTTAAAAATAAAATCCAAACCATTTGCAATTTTGAGAAGTGTCGTATTAAAAGTGTTTCTTTTGTCATTTGCAGGATACTGTCAGGACGATGAGGAACCATTTGATTCTATCCATAGCATGTGTGAGCCTGGTTCTGCTGTGGGGCCGTGGGTTTGCCATGAATGTGCCATTGGTCTACAGCATTTCCATGGATGGCAGTGGAAACGGAGGGGAGCCAGACCTCATAATTCCTGTTGACAGGCCTCTTGTCCCTGTATCCCCCATAGATGTTGCCCCCGTTGATGTCTCCCCAGCAGATGTCACCCCCGCCGATGACTCCCCTGTCTCCCTCACCACTACTGTAGCACCGACCGTTGTTGGCACCATTACCAACACAATCACCACCACCATGATCCGCCTCAAGGATTTCATGCTGACCAGGGTGGTGGACTTCCTCCAGGACAACATGCTGATCATCATTGTGGTCACCTCCCTGCTCATCGTTATGGTCTTCATCATCTGCTGTGCTGCTACCATGAGCCAAAAGCGCAAGATGGAGGCTCTCAAACCTACTGCTGACCCGCCCGGGAAGCACGTGGTCCCGGCAGCTGGAGTCAAACCCTCCAATGGGGTTCAGAGTCGAGTCTACAGTGGACCGGATTCTGCCAGGAATGTTCAGAACCAGGGAACCCCCAAGAATTTGCGTACCCCTTCTTCTGCACTGGTGGGGGAAAGGTTGGGCAAGGATACCAAACCAAAGAAGGTAGAGAAGGTCTGTGAGGTGGAGGAGACAAGGAGAGTGGAAGCACACAAAGGTCAGAAGGCTGAGGAGGGACAAAAGACCTCCAGTCAGCCCATGGTGTGTACCTGCCACCTGAGGAAGGCCAACCACTAATTAGAGCCTACAACCATGTGAAATACAGGAGAGAAGCTTTTTCTCTTGCAGAGGCAACTCCCTTGGTACGTCCACTGCTGTGACCCAACCTGTCTTTGGAAACTGACTGTGGGTACCGTTTAGCTTACAGATATAATTGGGTCTAAATAGCATACCACAAGGCCTTAAGAACAGAATAGAGTTCTGCTCCGACTGCCCTTTTATTTATATACTATCTGTTATATAATTCCTCTACCACTTCCCTTGTTGTGCATAAGTCATTATTTTTATCAGTTGTTGATGTGTATCTTAACAATTATCAAGGCAGGTAGCCTTATAATAATTAGTGTTTTTGCATGATGTTATAATTGAGACATTGCAATGCTCAGTTGTAGAGAAAAATGTTGTACATCAAACAGACAAATGAAAATTTGCTTCTGTTAAAAACAACATCCCCGGCAAAGGGATGGAAAATGGTATCTTCTCTGTATCGGCATGATTATAGCAACTGTTCCTGCATGGTCAGCGCCACTGTGGCCATCTATATGTTATTCAGACTTATTAGTAGATTCCCCTGGTGACCCAGTTGGAGATGTGATTATATGGTAAATGGTTTCCCACCAATTGACTACCTTAAAATGGTCGGTAATTTTAATAGGGAAGTCAATGTTAGAATGTGTTTGCTCCAAATGATTTCCTCTAAACATCTCTATGCTCTTTGCTCACTCTAGCAATAACTTTTTTTAAACACAGCAATTGATTTATATTTTTTCCTATTTTATCTGTGGACTTCTTTCTCTCTTTGAAAGATTGAAGTTAGAAGCATTTTCATACATATCACACTGGGTACTTTATGGATTGAAGAGTGTTAACCAATGGTAGGGTAGATGGTAGAGCTTATTTAGTTAGTGTTTGTATTATCTATCTTTTGAAAAACAGTAAAACAACTGTGATTTGCAAGTGTAAGTATGTGCTTACAAAGTTGGATACAAACAAATCGATTAGTAATACTAGAAATGTATAGTCAATTGTGATCGTTTTGTTTGTGTAATGGAACTTCCTATACCTCTGTCCCGCTCTAATAAAGTGGTTTTGTTGATATAATTGTTTTTCTTGACATTGCAACACTCTTGCCTTGAGTTTGAGATGTTTAACATCAGTATGGAGGTAACTCATGCAGAGTGAGTGGCAGTCCTACCAAATTCAACACAAGCTGCCTGGTTTGTCATGTCTGTTCTCAAATTTCTAGAAAACGTAAGCACAATTGTAGAGACATGCACTTGTATTCAAAGATTGACATACGGTAATATAGAAATGTATCTAGTGCTTGAATCGCATCATGCAACTGCTGCCCTCATGTGGACACTTTAAGTATTGTATAACAATAAATCCTCTGTTGCCAGAAAGAACATATTTAAAACTGAATATGCTATTAAGTGGTCGATAGATCAATGTTACATTTTTTGTTATATAATAGAGCAGAAATGCTAGCAATAAATCAGATTCAGAACAAATAAATTGATTGCCATCTTCATTGTTTAAGATTTAATGCATATTAAATATCATCATGCTGTTTTTGATTGCAATAATTACCTTGTTGTTAAGTGAATGGATGTTTGATCCCATGGCAGAAGGCCAGTTATTCAGAGAGTCAACTTACAAAAACCCAAGCATCAAAGATGAAGCCAGAACAGCCTAAAAGCAAGTGCAGCTTTGTTTCTCCTGAAAGGTGAGCCTTGACAGAGCCTGGCATCAGGGTCAGATTCCCAGCTCTTTTGTAAACAGGGTGCTAAATTATTCTGGAACATACTATCCCTGCACTCTCACTCTTCCCACCTGGGGAACGAAAGACACAGTCAGGATAGGACCACCCAAACCCTCTCCGTCTATCAATATCACCAGCTTCATTTAGTTCTGCTTCTCAGTCACAGGATGCCCAAGAA
>JACXGM010018458.1:0-19025 GCA_016801145.1 Umbra pygmaea | reverse complement strand
CACACACACACACACACACACACACACACACACACACACACACACACACACACACACTCGATTGAGGACAATGATTTAGAAAGTGAAAGGATGGATCATAAAATAAAAAAAGGATTGATGATAAAAAAGAAAGGATGTATGATCAAAATGAATGGATGGATGGAAAAATTTAAAGGATTGATGATGAAATAGAGAGACGGATGATAAAACAAAATGGATGGATGAAAAAATTTAAAGGATTGATGATGAAATAGAGAGACGGATGATAAAACAAAATGGATGGATGAAAAAATAGTGAAGGACATAGTAGAATAGTAGAATAAAAGAGATGGAAATAGTAGAAGATAAACTAGAATAGATGAATAATGAGATAAAAGGAATTTCTAATACAAAAGAAGAATTATAAGATTGTATGACTGATCAAATCAGATGGATGATAAAATGTAGTTAATGAAAGACATACAGTATAACCCTAATTCTGAAAAGGTTGGGACAGTATGAATGAAATGCAAAAAAACAAACAAAAAGAGTCATTTGAAAACTCAATTCACCCTGTACTATATTGAAAACACATTATTAACACAATATGTGATGTTTTACTTTGTGAATGTAATTTATAACATACACTAATTTCAAATCTGGTGACTGCAACACACTCCAAAAAAAGTTGTGACAGTTGACTGTTTACGTTGCGCTGTCCTGCTGGAAAATATAGGGACGTCCCTGGAAAAGACGACGTCTGGATTGCTGCATTTGTTGCTCGAAATGTGTACATATCTTTCTGGATTAATGGTGCCTTGCACAGATGTGCAAGTTACCCATGCCATGGGCACTGACACACCCCCATAACATGACAGACACTGGCTTTTGGAACTGACACCTGTACCAACTTGGATGGTCCTTTTCGGAGAACATGATGGGTATTTTGTCCAAATCTATTTGAAAGGTTAACTTGTTGGACCATAAAACACAATTCCACTGAACAACTGCCCGTCTCAAATGAGACCGAGCCCAGAGAAGTCTGCTGCACTTCTGGACATGTTCATGTATGTCTTCTGCTTCGCATTACAAAGTCTTAACTTGCATCTTTAGATGTAGCAGCAAAAGGTTTAACAAAGTATTCCAAAGCCCGGAAAGTCAGGATTTCCATTACAGACTCATGACGGTTTTTAAGACAGTGATGTCTGAGGGATCGGAGATCATGATCATTCAGAAGTTCGCCTTTGCCCTTTACGCACCGAGATTTGACCGGATTCCTAGACAATTTCATTATATTGTACACTTGTTACCTGTATTAATGGCACCTGTCCACAACCTCAAACAGTCACATTCCAAACTCCACTATGGACAAGACCAAAGAGTTGTCAAAGGACACCAGAAACACAATTGTAGACCTGCACCAGGCTGGGAAGACTGAATCTGCAATAGGTAATCCGCTTGGTGTGAAGAAAACAACTGTGGGAGCAATTATAAGAAAATGGAAGACATACAAGACCGCTGATAATCTCCCTCGATCCAGGGCTCCACACAAGAGCTCACCCTGTGCGGTCAAACTGATCACAAGTACGGTGAGCAAAAATCCCAGAACCTACCATCAGTAACACACTATGCCGCCAGGGACTCAAATCCTGCAGTGCCAGACGTATCCCCACCGGCTTAAGCCAGTACATGTCCAGGCCCGTCTGAGGTTTGCTAGAGAGCATTTGGATGATCCAGAAGAGGATTGGGAGAATGTCATATGGTCAGATGAAACCAAAATGGAAGTTTTTAGTAAAAACTCAACGCGTCGTGTTTGGAGGAGAAAGAATGCTGAGTTGTATCCAAAGAACACCATACCTACTGTGAAGCATGGGGGTGAAAACATCATGTTTTGGGCCTGCTTTTCTGCAAAGGGACCCGGACAACTGATCTGTCTAAAGGAAAGAATGAATGGGGCCATGTAACTTGCGATTTTGAGTGAAAACCTCATTCCATCCGCAAGGGCATTGAAGATGAAATGTGGCTGGGTCTTTCAGCATGGAAATTATCCCAAACACACCGGGCAACAAAGGAGTGGCTTCACAAGAAGCATTTCAAGGTCCTGGAGTGGCCGGGCCAGTCACCAGATCTCAACTCCATAGAAAGTCTTTGGAGGGAGTTGAAAGTCTGTGTTGCTCAGACAGCCCCAAAACATCACTGCTCTAGAGGAGATCTGCATGGAGGAATGGGCCAAAATACCAGCTACAGTGTGTGAAAACCTTGTGAAGACATACAGTCATTGACAAAAAAGATTATATAACAAAGTATTGAGATGAACTATTGTTTTTGAAAAAATACTTATTTTCCACCATAATTTACCAATAAATTCATAGAAAATCCGACAATGTGATTTTCTGGATTTCTCATTTTGTCTCTCATAGTTGAAGTGTACCTATGATGAAAATTACAGGCCTCTCTCATCTTTTGCAGGTGGGAGAACCTCCACAATTGGTGGCTGACTAAATACTTTTTTGCCCCACTGTATACTATGATTATAGCCTCATCTGTTTGACATCACCTGCTTATTTCACCTGTCACGTTGCTATTAGTCCTACATTTCCCCTGTCTCAACCTTTTTGAGAACATGTTTTCAAAATAAAGGTTTACCTTAAAAAACTATGCAGTTGATTAGGTTTAACATTGACAAATCACAAATCACTCTTCTTCATTTTTCTTTGCATTTTCCATACTGCCCCAACTTTTACGGATTTGGGGTTGTAGAAACAAGGGGTGGTATGTGTAAACCAATCAGAGACATGCTGTGGCTAAAAGAATAGCTGGAAAACAAGCCTTTGGTATGAAAAACCCTGAAAAAGGGATTTGGGTTATTTCATCCTTTGGGATTCCCCTATACAACTTTAAGGAAAGAAGTAATTTATTCAAATACACTTGTGAAGAACAGACACATTCAACACTAAACAGGATCTTTAAATGGTTCTTTAAGGTACAATTAAAAATGGGTTCCTGTCACGCCCAGCCCAGTATGGGCGAGATACGGACTCATTAATTATATTGCTCATTTATCATATATTATGTGTATATCATTTCTATGTTACCGGTGCATTCATTGTAGTTTTGGTTTGTTTATGTATGCTGTCCCTTTAAACTTACACTATTTCATTTTTGGCCACTAGGGGGCTCTCAATCAAAACAAAAGCAAAAGATGTACTTGGATGACATCGGGCAGTAGCGTGGGATCATGGGTTTTGTTATCGTCGTCAATGACAACCTTCCAATCTAGCTTCTCCGGCAGAAAAACAAGTAATGTACTGTTAAAAATATTATAACTTTATTCACGTTATGTTTGGAAGTTCCCTGGAACGTAGAGCAACTAGCGCAGTCAAAGGTTATATGACGCCATTTACGGAAGACAAAATAAAAGTCCTGTGTCTTCGAATTAAATTACATATTTCTCTGCATTTGAAAGTTGGCGAAAACATTTAGGATAATGTGAGTACACAACTTAGAAATATATATAATACAGGTATATTGATGTTTTTGTTTTTTTAATGCAAAGTACATCTTTTGTTATTGTTTTGGAAAACTACATATTGTACCTTTAAGTGCTTTTGACAACTCTCTCTAGTTTGGCCATTACTAGGATAGAGTTTAGGTTAGGCTGGTCTCTTGTAGATCTGATGATTAATAATTATGTTCAGCCATGTTCTATTAGCCAGTTAGTTTGCTCTTTATAAATAGTGGCCAAACTAGTGAGAGGTGTCAGTCATTGATTATCTGTTCATGTGTGTGGAAAGGCTGTCCAAGAGCTACACTATATTGCAATGTAAGTTGTGAAAAGAGTGTTGTTGGAGTTTTGAATGTATGTGTTCTCTCATTACTTCTATGTTAGCTGTCAGTGTGTATGCCACTCTGAGAGCATAGTAAGCTATACAATTATACTCGTTGTGCACTATCTTCAACTGTTCACCTGCAAATACAATATATGTATGTTCCCCGGAATGTCCATTAAAACAAGCAACAACCATCTACTTCCTGCTTTGGTCTCCCTCCTTCAACTACACCACACCAAACCGTGACAGTTCCTTAAAAATTACAGGTGATTCCCCAGAGTTCCACTTTAAAGAAGCTCTAAATGATTATGCAGGGTCTACGCTCTAAAAGAGTCTGAGAATCAAAACCTAAAGCCTATTTTTTTTTATATCTCTTAGACAGGTGTGGTCAAAGTTTTTTGTTTGAGGGCCACATTGAGTTCTTGAAACCAAGCAAAGGGAGGCAAAATATAGCTATGCTTAAAAAAGAGGAAATGTTATTTCGTTAAACTACCCCCACACCCAATTACCCATGTAGCCTATGAAAATAAATGTTTAGTTTTCTAACACAATTTCTTTGTTTGACTTCTGAGAATTTAATCACTACTGTTTGTTTCAAGATCATTTAGCCTACTCGCTAATCAAGACAACAGAGCGTATGGAAAGTCATTCAAATATAATGGACCCTTCAAGGTCTAAGGGGGTTGAAGTCCACCTGATATTATATTGATATTTTGGCTTCTGCAAGGATCATCCTTTGTCCTGCAGTGAAGTGCCTTATAGTTTTGGATTCAAAAGAATCTTAGACAATTATTTTCATGCATGATTTCATATAGAGACAAAACATTACTTGTTTTAGTGCAGGGTGATATCCTACCTCCTTGCAGATTTTAATTTTTAATTTCTGATTCCTGTCTAATGCTTTTAGTTCACCAAAATAAAGTTGGCAAAAAGTACCAACATTTGAGATGCTATATCTCCGCCTGCGATTAACCAAAATGGACAATTCACCCCTCATTATTACAGTACCAACAGAACTCTTTCCAATGTTAAGAAGCATTCTTCATGTTTGGTTCGGGAGACATGATGCATTTTTTTCCAGCCTGTCAATAACATATATGTTTGTGTGTAGCCTGTGTGTGTGCATGTGTGCGTGCGTGTGTGCATGCATGCCTTCGCGTACCGGTGGGGTGCCTGTACATATAAGAGTCAATAATTTTTCATTTGGAGTGTAAAATGCAGTGGGCCAGTTGTCCTGCACTCCTTTTCCAGCACAAAGTCCATGAATTGCAGATTTACCCCAAACACACTCGCACAGAAACACACTGAAATACTTACACAAACATACTAAACACACATTCACTCATACACACACAAACACACACTCACACACACACACAAATGAGAGTTTGATTGTGTCTGGGTAGCCTTGTTCTAGTGCTATCCCCCTTAATTACAATCTGCAAGTCAGCTAAGTGCCCTGATAAATGGACCTGCTTAGCCATGCATGGAGAGGAAGAGCAGGAGGGAGAAGAGGAGGGGAGGGAGTTGAATAAAAAGAGAGTGGAGTGAAAGAGGGAGGGAGGGAGGGAGGGAGGGGGGAGAGGGAGGGAGGGAGAGCAAAATATGGAAGGACTGAAAAAGAGGTTATGGAGGAAGAGAGATAGAGATGGGAATGAGAAAGAGAGTGTGTGGGAGAGAACCTGAGAGAGGGGGAGGAGTGGTGAACATAACCTGGTGATGGTTTTGAATAACATTTGTGTGATCAGTAACCTGGTGATGGTTTTTAATAACATTTGTGTGAACATAACCTGGGGATGGTTTTTAATAACATTTGTGTGAACATAACCTGGGGATGGTTTTCTATAACATTTGTGTGATCAGTAACCAGGGGATGGTTTTTAATAACATTTGTGTGAACATAACCTGGGGATGTTTTTTTTTAATAACATTTGTGTGAACATAACCTGGGGATGGTTTTTAATAACATTTGTGTGAACAGTAACCTGGGGATGGTTTTTAATAACATTTGTGTGAACATAACCTGGGGATGGTTTTTAATAACATTTGTGTAAACATAACCTGGGGATGGTTTTCTATAACATTTGTGTGATCAGTAACCTGGTGATGGTTTTTAATAACATTTGTGTGAACAGTAACCTGGGGATAGATTTTAATAGCATTTGTGTGAACAGTAACCTGAGGATGGTTTTCTATAACATTTGTGTGATCAGTAACCTGGTGATGGTTTTTAATAACATTTGTGTGAACAGTAACCTGGTGATGGTTTTTAATAACATTTGTGTGATCAGTAACCTGGTGATGGTTTTTAATAACATTTGTGTGAACAGTAACCTGGTGATGGTTTTTAATAACATTTGTGTGAACAGTAACCTGGTGATGGTTTTTAATAACATTTGTGTGATCAGTAACCTGGTGATGGTTTTTAATAACATTTGTGTGATCAGTAACCTGGTGATGGTTTTTAATAACATTTGTGTGAACAGTAACCTGGTGATGGTTTTTAATAACATTTGTGTGAACAGTAACCTGGTGATGGTTTTTAATAACATTTGTGTGAACAGTAACCTGGTGATGGTTTTTAATAACATTTGTCTGAACAGTAACCCCAAGTGAAGGAGTTCAAATACCTTGGAGTCTGGTTCGCGAGTGATGGAACAATGGAGCAGGAGATTGGTCAGAGAATCGGAGCACTGGGGGCGATATTGCATTCAATACATCGCACCGTTGTGACTAAAAGAGAGCTGAGCCAGATGGCAAAGCTCTCAATCTACTGGGCAGTCTTTCTTCCTACCCTCACCTATGGTAATGAAGGCTGGGTCATGACCGAAAAAACGGGATCCAGAGTACAAGCGGCCGAAATGGGTTTCCTCAGGAGGGTGGCTGGTGTCTCCCTTAGAGATAGGGTGAGAAGCTCAGTCATCCGTGAGGAGCTCGGAGTAGAGCCGCTGCTCCTTTGCATCTAAAGGAGCAAGTTGAGGTGGTTTGGGCATCTGGTAAGGGGTCCCCTGCTGCAACTACTGCCACCGCGACCTGACCCCGGATAAGCGAATGAGGATGGATGGATGGATAAACAGTAACCTAATGATGGTTTTTAATAATATTTGTGTGAACAGTAACCTGGAGATGGTTTATTAATGTTTGTGTGATCAGTAACCTGGGGAAGTTTTACTATAACATTTGTGTGAACAGTAACATGGGGATGGTTTTCCATAACATTTATGTGAACAGTAACATGGGGATGGTTTTCCATAACATCTGTGTGATCACTATAATGGGGAAGGTTTTCTATATTATTTGTGTGAAAAGTAACATGGGGATGGTTTTCCCCATGTTATGCTGGGCCCCAGATGTTATGCTGCAATAGTTTATGTGCCGGGGTTTTTCTGCCCACAGAGGCAGATTATATATTAATTTTGGGGTCAGAGCTGTGTCAAGGTAATAGACCCAAGGTATTCCCACTCTAATGTTCCTGATGTCATGTTCATCCTAGGAGGACCCTAGGAACATGCGACAGAACCATGTGGCCTGATGACTCCTTCCTGTCCCTTCATGTGCCCGGCCCGCTGCTGTGCTGGATCCCATCTCACTGCGGTTGATGATCCCGTTTCCACCCGATGACGCCAACTTTCATCTCCAGGCGGCTTCACGGTCTTCCTTCGTAAGACCACTGAACTGTATTGATGCTACATAAAGACTATGGTCACAGTCCACCCATCATATCTTCAGTGCTGGACAATAATTGAACACTTTTTGACCTTATTACAATGGGCTGTGTACCTTCAGATCCCCCACCCGATACAGCCACAAGAGGACTGGCCATCCCCTTGAGTCTGACCTCTCTCTAGGTTTCTTCCCAGTTCCCTCCTACTAGGGAGTTTTTCCTAGCCACTGTGCACTGTGCATTACTTGTGTTGCTTGCTTTTGGGGGTCTCGGGCCGGGTGTCTGTCAAAGCACTTTGTGACAACTGCTGTTGTAAAAAGGGCTTTATATATGAATTTGATTGATATATAATTGCTGTGATCAGTAACATGGGGATGGTTTTCTATAACATTTCTGTGATCAGTAAGATGGGGATGATTTTCTATAACATCTGTGTGATCAGTAAGATGTAAAATGACATTGCAACAAAATAAAACCCTAATCTCTCAATGAATAATTACAGATTATCTGTAACATATTATCTGTCAAATGCTTACATTTTATCGGAACGCTTATTTTTAATCTACACTGTCGATGGAGAACAATCACTACAATATCCTTCTAAGTTTACTAGCTACTGTAACTTGTTATTTATAAATTCAACTTTTCACACAGCATTGTAAAGTAATATTTCATGCATTCTAGAGCACTGTGTACATGTTAGTCTATTAAATTGGAATGCAGGTAAATTTTTGGAGTCTGCATTTTGAAAACGCTGACTTTTGAGAGCTAACTCTGCCTGGACCTGGACTCTGAAATAATTACGTATATTCCAGAGATATTACAGGTTTTATTATTTCAGCATGCACTGTAGTTGAGAAAAGTAACACTCTTGAGTTCAAATTGATCGATTTGGGGCCAGATTTCAGAGTATTTTGCTTGGTGCCTGTACTGTACTTTCCAATAGGTTATGTATTTATTTGTTTGTGTACTTCATCTAAATGTTTACTACATAACCTATTTGATATGACACAACCTATTTGCTATGACCTGCAAAATATCAAGGGTTGATCAAAGAGTCTGTTCATCCAGCTGGCCTCGGGGCGTAGTGCAAATGTCTGTTCCACCAACAAACTGAAGCCTCAGGAACACAACATCCAATTAATCAAAATTGATCACATTCTGTCAAAACAAAACAACATAACCTATTGGAAAATACAAACAAAGCCAAATGCAGTGCTGTATAGTCCTAAATCGACAGCACCAAGGCAAACTATCTGACCACAGCTACTGATCATAACCTTAGAAAAGCCTCATGAATATTAGACTCTGCACTAAAATGGTTAGAAAACATGGCTGCCTGTATTGATGGAGCTCTGAAACCACTATAACAAAGCAGAAACAAAAACAGTACTGCTCTATCTGAAAAGAAAAGTAAAAAAATATAAAAAGCAGATATTGTGTAATGTCCCCTTATTTGTGAAAATTATTGAAGGTTTCAAAGCTTTCTGAAGCTCTGGATTGGCAGTTCACTACTATTTTATTTTATTACTATTTTGCTTGAAATATGTATTTTATTATTATTATTAATTTATGCGCAAAGCGATCAATTATTTATCTTCATTTTTTTTCAATCACTTTTAGGCACCCTTTTAATCCCTTGAAGTTTCACACTTTTGATTTTATTTCAGTTGGACCTTATATGTCTACTTATAGTGAAGGGCGCTTGTAAGTTTGAATGGCATTGATAGTTTAGTTTTCTTATTTGCCATTTTTAAATGATTAATTTCTTCATTCGATTGAATGGCCAACGGGCTTAACACCTCTGCATTAAGTACAGTAGTGCATCTCCCCCTCATGAACTACACCAGATTTGTCAGTTCTTGCTGTGAGATGTTACCCCACTCGTACACCAAGGCACCTGCAAATTACCTGACATTTCTAGAGGGAATGGCCATACCTCTTACCCTCCTCCGATCGTACAGGTCCCAGAAGTGCTCATGGGGATTGAGATCCGGGCTCTTTGCTGGTCATGGTAGAACACTGACATTCCTGTCTTGCAGGAAATCATGCAGAGTAGGAGCAATATGACTGGTGGTATTGTCATGCTGGAGGGTCATGTCAGGATGATCCTGCAGGAAAGGTACCACATGAGGGAGAAGGCCATCTTTCCCATAACTAACAGTGTTGAGATGCCTGCAATGACAAAAAGTTTAGTCTGATGATGCTATGACACACTGCCCCAGACCATGATGGGCCCTCCAAATCAATCCCACTCCAGAGTTTAGACCTCAGTGAAACACTCATTCCCTTGACAATAAACGCAATTCTCACCATCACCCCTGGTGTGACAAAACCACGACTCATCAGTGAAGAGTACTTTTTGCCAGTCCTGTCTGGTCCAGCAAAGGTGGGTTTGTCCCCATAGGCCACATTGTTGCTGGTGATGTCTGGTGAGGACCTGCCTTAAAACAGGCCAACACGCTCTGTCTAGCCTCTTTCAGCCTATTAATAATCTGAGCACTGATGGAGGGATTGTGCATTCCTGGTATAACTTGGGCTATTGTTGTTGCCATGCTGTACTTGTGCCATATGTGTAATTTTCAGATGTACTGATCCTGTGCATGTGTTATCACACGTGGTCTTCCATTGCAAGGATGATCAGCTGTCCTTCCTTTGTAACACTGACTAGAATGGACATTGCAATTTATTGCCCAGTCCTGATGCCTCTGTAGAAGTAGATTATTCAGATACTCTCAATCATACTGATTTATCCTAATAATCAATAGTATCTGACAAATCTACTTCTACAGTACAACCTCCTTGCAGCATGCCTAAGGCACGTTCATGAAGATCAGCAAGGACCCTGGGCATCTTTCATTTGGTGTTTTTCAGAGTCAGTAGAAAGGCAATCTCCCGTGGGCTGAGTCTGTATTATATAGACTGCCAGCAGTTGCTAAAAGACCTGAAATAATGCTATGCATTGTTCCTGGTTTTGTTTTGTTTTCGTCAATGATTATTTGTGTCACGATTGGGTGACAGCAGTGCACAAACATGAAGACAGAACACAACCAAAGAAAAATATCGGTAGGGATTTAGCTTAGATTTTGATTTTCCTTTTGCACTGGTCAAGGCAGGCTGGATATAGCAATTTGTGTAGCATATGGCCACAGAAGTTAAATGAAGCAACTTAAGAACACACAAAATTACTTTTGTGTTTCAGAAATTAGTAGAAAGTTATCTGTAGTGTCCTCAGTTTACATAACTGTGAATCTAATTGCCTGCCATCTGTAAGCTGTTGGTGTCTTAACAACGTTTCCATAGATGCATGTTCATTCATTATTTTTGGGTCACTGAACAAGCATGGAAGACATTGTTTTAAACCTTTTACAATCAATATCTATAGTTTATAGTATAAAGTCTATAGCTTTATACAAATTATCTTTAAAACATAGTGTCCTAAAAGGGACAATTATTTCTTTGCTGCATTTATATACAGTACATAGTTTAATGTAGTTGAGAAGAGCAAGACAGAAGGAAACTGGGAGAGAAAGGGGAGAGACTGAGAGAAAAACAAGGAGAGAAAGGATAGAAAGAATTGAGCACTCACCTTTGTACTGATTTAGGTCTGTCACAGTTATTTGGCCTTGCAACAGACACACGGAAACACATACACAAACACACACATAGAAACATATCATCTTTCCCCCCGGGACAGTAGTCTGAGTTTAGCACTGCCCTATACTCATCCACTTTCATAATGTGCAGTGTTACAACCAGCACAGTCAATGTTTCCCAGAATTTCCAGTGAGTTCCTCCATGTCTCGTCCTCCTCGCTCTGGTTCTCTAGGGATGTCGTGTGGAGCGGCAAGCTGAAGAAGTAAGCCACAGACAAGGGGCGGTTTATGTCCCTGTGACGGGCAGACAGCTTTGTGTGGGTATGCTTGCGTGTGTATGTGCGAGTATGTACAGTATGTGTGTTTGTTCAAACACCTAGCTGATGCTAATGCTTTACATTTTACACTCCTTGTTTTTTACTTTCAGACCCCTTTTTCAAAACAGACTGTTACACACTTGCGCTTGATTTTCTTCAACACACTTTATTGTAACACATAAAGCCATACACAGAACACTGAAACATCTAGTTTCAGGACGAACTTAAAAGCAGTCCCAGGTGCAAGAGACATCCATGAAAGCTGAGGTGCTGAATGGTTTGGGTGCAGTGAAAGAAATAGTTGCTTTAATGCTAAAATAAAAATGCATGGGTTAATGCTAACATGGACATGGTGGTTTAATGCTAGCAAAGAACATGATGGTTCAATGCTATCAGAGAATATGATGGTTTAATGCTAACAGTTACATTTAAAATGTAATCCGTTACAGTTATTAAAGTCGTGGTCAACGATTTTGAGAATTTCACAAATACTAATTTTCACAAAGTCTGCTGCCTCAGTGTTGACGATGGCAATTTGCATAGAATCCAGAATGTCTTGAAGAGTGATCAGCTGAATTGCAATGAATTACAAAGTCCCTCGTTGCCATGAATATTAACTTGATCCCCAAAAAATATTTCCACTGCATTTCAGCCCTGCCACAAAAGGACTATCTGCCATCATGTCAGTGATTATCTCATTAACAAAGGTGAGAGTGCTGACGAGGACAAAGCTGGAGATCACTCTGTCATGCTGATTGAGTAAGAATAACGGAATGGATGCTTTAAAAGGAAGGTGGTGCTTGAAATCATTGTTCTTCCACTGTCAACCATTGTTACCTGCAAGGAAAAATGTGTCGTCATCATTGCTTTGCACAAAAAGGCGCTTCACAGGCAAGGATATTGCTGCTAGTAAGATTGCACCTAAAACAACTATTTATTGGATCATCAACAACTTCAAGGAGAGAGGTTAAACTGTTGTGAAGAAGACGTCAGTGTGCCCAACAAGGTACAGCAAGCGCAAGGACTGTCTCCTAAAGTTGATTCACCTGCGGAATCAGGGTACCACCAGTGCAGAGCTTGCTCAGGAATGGCAGCAGGCAGGTGTGAATGAATAAGGCAAAGACTTTTGGAGGAAGGCCTGGTGTCAAGAAGGCAGCAAAGAAACCACTTCTCTCCAGGAAAAACATTGGGGACAGACGGATGTTCTGGAAAAGGTACCGGAATTGGACTGCTAAGGACTGGGGAAAAGTAATTTTGAGTTGAATGGCATAGCAGAGAGTTTGTTTAGATTAACTGGTTTACAACTACACTGCAAAAAATGCCCTTCTTGCAACAAGCTAAATAAACTTAAATCTGGTCAAATTGTCCTCTATCAAGCAAAAAAATCTGCCAATGGGGTAAGCATGTTTTCCTTGCCAAGAATTCTTGTAATTAGCAAAAAAGTCTTGACACTGAGAAGCATAGATTATCTTTAAACTAGATAAAAATGTTTAATACTAAGCAAGTTTAGCTAGTTTCAAGCACTTAAATATGTGTTATTTATTTTTTAGTCAATTATTCTTATTTTGAGAGTTTTTATCTTATAATAAAATTCCAAAATTAGCACAAAAATCTTAACATGAGATTACATTTCTTGAAACAGAACAAAGCAATATAAGTCACTTTGTCTTAAAATAAGCAGCACAAAGCATTCTCACTTTGAGGGTCTTTATTAAACAAAAGCATGATTTTATTTCTGAGCATATCAGAAAATACACATCTGCTTTCAAAATAAAGGCTGTAACAAGTTTATTTTTCCTCTAAAGAAAGGCACAATCCTCTAGTATAATTAGTCACAACAGTAACAATGCACATATCATCTATACATTTCAAATGACATTTCAATTTCAGTGATGTTCAATAATAAAATGTGAGCTACATGTTTCAACAAACACCATATGAGATTATCCACTTACTCGATGAACGCTTGCCATTCAGACATGGCTTTCTTATACGAATGGGTTACATCGCCCATCTCATCTCCCAGCACCTTGGTTTGCAACACACAAAAGTGTGGCAATAGACTTAGGATACAGTAGGTCAAGTGAAGGCAATGAGATAGAGGCCCCTCATACTACAAATCTGTTTCAAATGTTGTCACTGCAGTTGTGCCAATTGCAATCATGAAGTTGTCTTGTCTAACAATCAAGAATGGACTGGAAAGTGCACATCAGTGGAGGAAGGCATTGGAATCTTCTGAGGGCTAGATAACAAAATAGTCAATGTAGAATATTAGGAAACATCAGAAAACAAGTAACATGTTTCATTCAGTACTGTAGCAATGTTTCACATATCACAGTTTGAACCATCATGCCTTTCATATCCATGAGAATCAAGGGTATGCAATCATTTTTGGCTTCTCCAAAAAAGTAATGAATGTCACAATGAACAATTCTTTGCTTGAATTTAAATTGCTTTTTGAAGGGTTGAAGTTATGGTAGACCCTTGGTTGTTATGTGTAATAAAGCCATGGTAATTCAAACATTTTAATAGCGTGGAAAGCGTTTAAAATCACTGTATAAAATACTCACCTTAAGAATATGGCCTTATTGCTCGAGCCCAGGTTCTTTGGTGGTGCAGTGTCAGATGGGATGAGAAATGGCAGTGCTGGGAAAACCACTGCTTAGAAAGTATCCCCCCAAAAATGTACAAAAGCTAAAACTCTCTAATGCTGTCTAAAATAATAAAGTTTGACATTTCTAAATTAAACGTTAGTGTACTTGTGAACTTACCTCTAAAGTTCTTGGAGGCTTCATAGCTTGCTTCTTCACAGAATAACACTGAACCTTAAAAGTACAAGGGTGATGGTGCTCTCTGTTCCAAGTCGTTGTCGCACCCATCCTGGGATGAATCATTTAGAAAGTGCTGTGCTCATCCTGCATGGCACGGTGATATCTTCCAACTGCTGATGAACCTTGGATTTCAATATGTTCAGTCTCCCCCCCTGAAATGTAGATGTAAACACTTAAGAAAGTGGACACACAAATGGATATCGAATTATCATTAAGTTTGTTCATTTTGAAAAATGTACACTCATTTGGCTGAGATTTTATATTGATGAGCTTGCATTTTGTTTCATTTAATGTATATGCATTTTGATTGATCATCAATATCTTCCTTGTGTTAAACTATTTTGGTACCGTATGAAATAATTTTGTGCATCTTATATTTTTCTGTCTTATCATTCCACAGCTGTCCCAAACTGTTTTGAACTGGGACGACTGCACACCGCCGACTTAATACATATTTTCAGTGGTTTCTTAACTTTTAGGTTTATTTGTAGCTAGAGTTGGGTAAGTTACTTTTTAAAAATTACTTTTACATTTGTTAAAAGTAACTTACCCAAATCCGCTTGTCGCTACCTAAAGGTTAAACACTGCCAAATAGCTGTTTGCCCTTGCTAGCAAATGTTTGAGATTGTGTTTATGGAAGGTGTTAGTTCCCTATCTGGCTAGCTAGCTAGGTAAGTTATCTAACGGCTAAAGCTAAATATAGCTAACTTAAACCATGGGAAAATGTCATTGAAAAACGCAACATAAATAAAATTATTTATTAACTTAATAACACTTTTATATAAAGTGTTACTTACCCGTAAATGTAGAATTTGCAACTTCGCCGAGTCCACCCATTACTCGAATGTTCTCAGACTGGAGAAGATAAAACTGTGGCACAGCTTCCTCTTTAGTTTTACTGGCAGATTGCAACCGCCTGAAAGGTGCATATACTGCCACCTACTGTACCAGAGTGAGAGGCCAGTCACATAGGTGCACAAAACAAATAAACGAAAAATCTTCTCCACGATGGGTGAAATCGGCTCAAATTTGGTTTCACGTGCATTATGTTTTAACGACATTCAATATTTTTGATTAACATTATTGTATTACAGTAATATTTAGTTAGAGTATTGTTGTGTTTAACAAATGTGGAATGAACACTCTATACTTACAACTTAAAGCATGTAAATTAGTTTCTCCCTAGGAAAACAGCCAAGCATTGGGATTTGAGTGACGTTGTAAAGGGTCAAATTGTGATGGCTAGACAACTGCGTCCAAGTTTCTCCAAAACTGCCACTTTGGTGTAGTTTTCCAAGTCTGCAGTAGTCACAGTGATGGGCAGTAGCTACAAGTAGCGCCGTTACTAGTTTAATTACATTTCTCAGTAGTGTGGTCGTAGCGTTACTGTTTTCTCAATCAAATAGCTTTACAGTAGTGAAGCTATTTTATTTATAAAGTAGTGCGGTAGCGTCCACGCAAGCTACAATTTCACGAGTATTTCTGAAACTCAACTCTGAAATACAACTGCTAAGGATTTTAAGGATCAGTAAGTGACTCTCGCCACCGCCATACACAGCCTGTATTCGTAGCCGAATAGTGATGTGCGAAACCTGAACGATTCATTTTTTTAACAAGTCTTTTCAGTGAAATGGGTGTACTGAATCACTGCTCTAAAAGATTTGTTCATGTGAATCACTTTTGCGCAAGTCAAAGTCACACAGATTTAGCAGGTGAAGTCGCGCAGAGTGTCGTCTAGAGTTGCTTTCAACTCCTCCCACCTCCTCCCTTTCGTTGTTTGTTGCCATTCTTTTCTTCGCAGTCCACAAGTCTAAATAAGCTCTGTCCGATATTCAAAAACAGTCCTGCTCGCAGCAGAGAGTGAGGAAGATATTCTTAACCCGGACTTGGTGAGCACAATCCATTCAGCAGGGAGTTTGTACGACATTTCGGGGACATTGCCACAGTGCCAGAGTCTACTCACCAAAAAGCCAAGCCACTATGTTAACTTCGCCCCAGGCCACTACAGTCAGTTAGAATTGGCGATTTATACGAATTGTGATGTTTATACATTGTTTGCCAGTTCAAAAAGTAAATTTTTAGCAAAGAAGGTTATTTGTGTTACTAGGTGATGATGTTAGATTATGAAGAGTTGAGTTGGATATTCATAACTTAGGTCGACAAAGGTTTACTTTATGAAGACCAACTCATTTGCTTTTTGTCTGAAAATGGTTCATTTGTTTTCATGTGTGCTTGAAACATTTAAATCAGCTCTATTATAGAAAAAAATATGGTGCCATCATGAGTTAGAATTAATCAGTAGAACAAAAGGATTCATTAAATTCATTAAATAATCTTTTAAAAGATAGCATTGACTTTGAATGAAGTCGGTTCAATCTAAAAAAATAGCTTACATGTAGTAAACTACTTTTGCCATTTTTTTGTAGCTTAGCTTGCTATATTTTCTCTGGGGGGAGCTTCAGTGTAGTGAAGTTTCATTTAGTGTAGAGTAACTAGTAGCTTAGCTCACTACATTTTACAAGTAGCTTGCCCAACACTGAGTAGTCAGTACCAAAAATAAAACAGCTTTGGCTCATAAATACAACAGTCGTGGAAATTTGGCAAAACGTTACAGAAATGTTATGGAAGTTTTGAAATTAATTTGGTAAGAAGGTAGTTGGCAACAGTGATTTGTAAATGTACTTTAACTTGTACTGTATGTAAACACAACATGCATAAAGACAAGGTATTTCATGTTTTATCTAATCATCTGCATCGTTTTTAAAGGTACAGCAAATGCTTATTTTGATATTGATACATGATTGACTTTCCAAAAAAGTTGGGACAGGGGCAATTTAGGCCTAATGGTGAAGTGACAAATTGAAATATTAAGGTGATGTGAAACAGTTGAGGCAATCGTGTAATCACTGTATATAAGGAGCTTAAAAAATGTCCTTGTCATTTAAGAGCTAGGATGTGTTGAGGCTCACCAATCTGCCAACAGATGCATCAGTGAATAATCCAACACTTTGAGAACAACATTCACCAAAGACAAATCTGTAGGATTTTGGGCATTTCATCTTCTACAATGTAAAATATAATTAAAAGAGTCAAGGAATCCGGTCAAATCTCAATGCAGAAAGGGCAAGGCCAAAAATTACTTATTGATGCCCTCAGACGTCACAGTCTTAAGAACTGTCATGAGTCTGTAATGGATATCTTGACATGGGCTCGGGAATTCTTTGGGAAAACTTTGTCAGTCAACACCATTTGCCGCTGAATCCACATATGCAAGTTAAAGTTTTTTCCAATTGCTAAAACACAAAAAGTGAATGCTCAGACCAAAGCGTCGAAACCTTAACGTTTGCATGCATTTGGTACACTCAGGCACCAAATGAATAAACACAATGTCGGCACGGCACCGTAAACAATTCTGTAACAAACTGTGCAAAACACTACACACATCGTGCATGTGTTACACACATTGGCCAATGATGAAACACTTTGCAGTCAGCACGTCCATTCAATAGTTAAAACACACATGACATTAGCAACACTCCCGCACACATCGTAAAACACTTAACCCGTAACTGAACACCAATCAGTCACTATATAATTCAGGTATGAGCACCTGTCGTGAGACAATCGTGAATATGGAGGCTGAAGGAGAGAGGAGAATGAGGAAGAGACGGGGCGGGAAGAGGGAGAGGAGATAGAGGAAGAGACGCTGGTAAAAACCAGACATCGGGACTGAAACATCATCTGCCAAAGGGCCATCGAGAATGTCGCCGGGCAGTGTGGGGGCAACATCACCATGTGTGCAGCCATTAGTGGTCAGGGGGTCCTCCATCACCATGCCACCCTGGGTCCCTACAACACTGCACACATACTGACATTTCTGCATGCACTACATGCCGCGGTCACATAGGACCAACCAGGGCAGCCCATGTTCGTTCTGGGATAATGTCAGTTTCCACTGCCCCCTTATTTCCCGGTCCTCAACCTGATAGGGGAATTATTTTCGGCTTTGCGGTGAAAGGTCTATGACCGCCTACACATGCACGCGTGCCACTCCTGCGAGCATTGGAGGAGGCATGCGGAGACATCGAGGTGGGCTCGATCCACGGGTGGATACGCCACGCCCGGCGATATTTTCCCGTTGCCTGGCAAGGGAGAACATCGTCTGTGATGTGGACGAGGTGACGTGGCCCGACCCCAATCGACAGAGTGATCCCTGACTTGTAAGGGGAGTTGTTTTACTACCTGTACAATGTATCACTGAGGCTTGGTTACGGGAATAAAAACGGTTTAAAAACTACAAATGACAGAAGTGTCTTGAGTAAAGTTGACCAGTGTGTTGTGTCTGTTTGACTGTTTATTGTTTATGTGCATGTGTGTTAACTATCGATCGGAAGAGGGCCTTTTGAAGTCAGAGTGTTAAGTTTTGATTGCAGAATGGCAGTTTTGATTGCAGAATGGCAGTTTTGACATGGCAGTTCAATGTTAATCTTCAAGTGTTGTGTAAAGCATTCTTGTGTGTTGAGTTTTGACACAATGAGCAAAAATATGCATTTTGTGTGTTAGCAATTGGAAAAAACTGTAATGTTTAACAATGCAAAGCAGAAGCCATATTACAGTATTTCTGAATTGCTAAAACACTAAAATCCATTTGCAAAACGAAAGTTGCAAGTGTACAAACCACTTTATTGATTGAATCACAAAGTTTGCAGAACTTTAAACACTTCTCATGTGCTTAGACACAACTAGCAAATCGGAATCACTCTTTGTGCAAAACTGTAAACACATTGTCATTCACAAAGCACATGTAG
>JACXGM010018457.1:0-19025 GCA_016801145.1 Umbra pygmaea | reverse complement strand
TGAGGAAACAGAAGGAAAAAGTAAAGGTGAAGAGTGGATGAGGAAACAGAGGGGGAAAGAAAAGGTGAAGAGTGGATGAGTGGATGAGGAAACAGAGGGAAAAAGAAAAGGTGAAGAGTGGATGAGTGGATGAGGAAACAGAGGTAAAAAGCAAAGCTGAAGAATGGAGAGATAGCTAGCGAGAGAGAGAGAGTGGGCTGTTGCTGTGAATCTGTCGTATTAATAGAATCTCTCCCGTTCTGTTGCCATTTTCAAGACCTCATATCAAAATCTGATGTCATAGCCAGGTCAAATGTGTGCCTTGGAAATGGAACGGTGTGCCGGCAGGGACTAACACATACACTACATACATTCAACGCTCTAGAAAGCTGCTCACGCATGATGCATTGACCCGTCCCTGCAGTTAACCACAAACAAGATATATCTAGTCAGTTTGGCGTTTGTAGGTGTGGCCCACTTGTCTTCTGCATGGCAGTTGTTTTGTCATCAAGGGAATTTCTGCTCCCATACTTTATCTACACTCATCTTCAGTTCTATTCCATCCCCTCATTTTTCCTTCCTCTAATCGCCTCTCCTCTCCCCTGCATTCATGATTCAGGGACAACAAACGTTTACTCTGTGCATTTACATTAGTCATTTCCTGTGCATTACTTTGCCCATTACAGGCTAGTCTCTATGTATGTGTGACTAACATGTATAGAGCTATAACACACACACTCACAATGCTTGCCAAGTCATTAGATGGCCGTGAGTTAGGATGAGCTTATCACAGACTCTCAGCTTGGTATTACTTGGTAACCATGACAACTAACTGTGGTATAAAAAATTCACTGTCCGCCAGTGAGGATTAAAATATGCTTACATGTAAAACACCTGTTGAAATCCCAACACCCTGACTAGTTTCTGACGTGCTGAAATGTTACTGTTGTTGTTTATAATGACAAACTGAACACAAACATGGAAATGTATCAGTTCTATGCTAAAACTATGTGGAACACATTGAGTGTGCCCAGAAAGTTAGAGACTCATAAGCATAGAAATGAATTGAGGCTGTCAGTGGGAATCCAAGGCAAACACTGGAAATAGACTGTCGGAATCAATACCAACCAGCATAGAGCACCTTTATTAAAAGGTGAATAAAGAAAAGGAAACAGAACAAACTGAAGAATAGATTTCTTCACATTTCCTTTCTTCTCAAATCCAAGCAGAAAATCCTGAATAGGAACTAACATAATTTACTGTGTGTGTGTTTGCACGTGCGTGTGGGTTTGGGTTTGTGTGTGTTTCGTGCATGCGTGTAAATGTCTTTTACTGCCTCCGATGTCTTTAGTAGAAGTAGAGGCACGTTCACATCTGAAACAAAATTTATTTTTTACATGATTTCACATGTAAATCTACATGCCTATAAAATATGTCTTGTCATATGTGGAGGGAAGAAAATAGAATTCGTAACCAATTCAAAAATTCCTTCCATCCCCTTTCATCTTTAAATTCGGGTAGTCCTATTGGCATCAATATGATATTTCTCAGGAAAAATCTTATGGGCATGTTATATGCATGATTACCCATAAGGCCCCCTGTTGGGGCTCTGTGGGGATCTTAGGGATGTGGCTCAACCCTGTCTGTGTGTTCCCAGTCACTGTGTGCATCCTGGCTTCATGTAATATTGAAGGGACAGGAACCAAGGAAACCAGAGGAACAGACAGAGCTGCCTGACCCTCACCTCTGTTTCATTACAGCACAGACAACAGATCAAAGACCCTCTGTACGTGTACACGGATGTGTGTACATGATTACACACCTGATTCTAATGGGATTTGAGAACAGAATCCAAAAAGAGACGGATTCAGAAAAGGCACCCAGATGTTTTTACCTACAACAATGTAGTTGTTTCTGTGGTGGTTGGTAGCTAAACTTTGCCACAGCAGGTCATAAGATTAGTGGATGATGAGTTGAACGTCACTGATCCAAGACATATTCAACTTTAATATTTCACCTGGTGAAGGGGGGTCCAATGGTATAATGTGCTGACTTTGTTGCGCATAAAAATGGAGCAGGATTTCAATTTGACCCTACAGTATTTTAACACATTCTATCCATTTAAAAGCAGTAAAAGAAAATCTGTTTCCACTTAAAAGTGAAGATATTAGAGTGTGAAATACTTAACCCAATAACCCACTGTAAAACCATCCCCCATGGCTTTTTCCAACATTTGGTTGGCCTGAACTTCAACGTTTCTGGCCAAGCCCTAGCTTAACACAGATTCTCCAGCAGAAGACTGTAACAGGTTGAAAATGTGCTACTATCTTCAATTTAAGTACCCATTGTGTGGTGAATGTGAGAGGTCAAAGGGTGATGTTGTCACCAGGGGAACTGAATTCCTTTCCAGAAAGGTTTGTGTAAATGTGAGCGCATTGGTTACCAGTACTGTAGCGCTGCAATGGGTTTTGGTGCAGGGACATCTATTGTACCAAACACAGTTACATGGTGAACTATAAACGTATTCACTACAGTTCAATACAGTGAGTCCTGCTGTACAAAATATATATGAAAAATACAATTGGCTCCTATGTTAGAGTAACACCAGAGTCAAATTATAAAGGAAAAAGATAAGCAGCGGATCCAACAACGATAAAGAGATGCAATTTGAAAACTGAAAAACAGATGGTCTGGATATTAAATCTAATGTCTTTGGCACCTGGTCAGTTGGAAAATCCCCTGATTTCTACTGAAGGAAAAACTGGGGAGCAACCACTAACCAATATGAAATTAGTTAGACAATTATTCACTGTAGACAAGGAGGTATAAGGCAGATAACTCAAAGAAAATATGAATCTATGAACGAGGCGGATCATTTAGAAAAACAGAAGGCAGCTATCTGTGTGCTGAACTGAGGCTTGGATAGCGGGGGTGGACTTCTTATTGTTGAGGTCTGAACAGTATGATGCCCACTCACTCTCGCTCTATCTCTTAACATCTGGAGAATGAGTTGGCGGTGGTGGAAAGGAGTTTTGTATTTCAGGCTCTCTCTCTGGCCACATTTGAACTCAGACTAGTTCAAGGTCTTTCAAAATGGAAACACATAGGCAGAAACAGACTAGGAGACCAGGGGAAGGTGGGTGGCTCACTGACTCACCGGCTAAAGATGTACAACAGATGATACTCAGCGTTTACTGTTGCTTGCCAAAAATCCAAGTGGAGAACAACAAGTAATAATAAAGCTGGTCCCAGGATTACTAAAACTTGCCCGGATGGCTGGCTGGCCACCTTGGTATACTGTCTGGTATTGAGATTTAGGTCTGTTCTTCCACAGGTAATTACACACAAACACACACTTTCCACTGGGAAACTTGGAGTTTGGAGAAATGGGAGATTCTACATAATGCTGACAGTGCTGCTATAACATAATAAATCCCATATTTCTCCACAGCACAAAACCACACTGAAACACACATGCATACACACACTGAAACACACATGCATACACACACTGAAACACGCACGCATGCACATACTGAAACACGCACACATGCACACACTGAAACACACACGCATGCAAACACTGAAACACACACGTATGCATGCACACACTGAAACACGCATGCATGCATGCACACACTGAAACACGCACACATGCACACATTGAAACACATGCATGCACACATGAATACACCCATTGAAACACACAATGAAACACACACTGATACACACATGTATACACACATATATACACACACTGAAACACACATGCCTTCACACACAGAAACACATGTGCCTACACACACTGAAACACACATGCTCACACACACTGAAACACACATGCCTACACACACTGAAACACATGTGCTTGCACACACTGAAACAAATGTGCATGCACACACTGAAACACACATGAATACACACACTGAAACACACAATGAAACACACGCTGATACACACATGTATACACACACTAAAACACATGTGCCTACACACACTGAAACACACATACCTAGTGCCTACACACACTAAAACACACATGCTTACACACACTGAAACACACATGCCTACACACACTGAAACACATGTGCCTACACACACTGAAACACAGGTGCATACACACACTGAAACAAAGGTGCATACACACACTAAAAAAACATGCGCATACACACACTGAAACACATGTGCATACACGCACTAAAACACACACGATATATTCAGATGGAATATAAAAATCCCTCAACTGGGCAATTCACTTCGAAGTCAGTGTCCAAAGACTACTACTGCAATGTCACGATGGGGCTGCGTCCCGTGTTGTTAGGCAGGCATACTGGTGACTGAGTGGCCTGGTGGAGCAAATAGCAGATCTGTTTTGGATGTACAGTAGCTACGTTGGTTAGTGGGTCACGTGCATTCGTGCCATCTAATTGCATCTGTTGGAAGGCTGCAGAAGCGTCAATCTTCTGTGTCTATGCCAGTGTCAGCCTCTGTGTCTGAGTGCAACCCGCGATCTGACACAGGCCAATGTAAAATCCGGGAACGCCGCAGACAGACGGACTGAGGCGTGCGTGTTAGCAAATGATCCTTCTTCGCTGGAAAAAAATGACATCAAGTTATATTGGTGCACAAACACTGCAGCGCTTGTTGGGTTTATCAAAGGGCCCCACAGAAAGAGGGGAATGTTTGTAGGAGGCACAGAACAACTGCATAATACCACCATTTAGGGCTCATGTGACTCGCTGCATGCATAATGGAGGCATGAAGAAAAAAAAGAATTGATTGAAAGAATGAATGACCATTACACAGCAAGTGTCTGTATCTGTCTGTCTTTCAAATGTCATCTGACAGTATACACCACAGAACATTTACTACTGGGTTATTGACAGTAATCACTGAATACATACACAATAGAATATTGATTGGGTACATTCTTTTTCTATGAATGAAAAACTGGCTGCTTGGCTACCTTGGCGCTCTTTTGCTGATCTCAACAAACCACAACCCAAATGAAGGGTTCATACTACTGTAGCAAATAAAAAATGTATTATGCAGCTGATATGGGGAAATAAGCAAAAGTCTAATTGACTATTGTTGTCTTGGCATCTTAATGTGAATATTTTGAGGTAAGTTTTGACTTGCTACTTCCTAAATGCAACTTTAATTATGGCAAATGGCAAAACATTAGCAGACAGGGTCAACATTATTCACTAGCTAATAGTCCGTATGATGTTGTGGTGATTCTGCAAACATCAACAGAGGCATTAGACATCATCATCACACAGTGCTTCTGTTTTTTAGTATTTATTTAAAACTATGACCAACAACAGATTACTGCATCCAGATTGTTATCTGTAATACAATAACTTTCCCTTCTTCTTAAGACATAATGCCCTGTCACCATGGCCTACACAAATTTAAGGCAATAACAAAATGACTTCAAAGCAATATGAACCTGCGGAAAATACTCATATTTCACCAGGGGCCAGATGAAGGCCACTTCCCCTCATTCAAGATTTGTTTTTTCTGGCAGATTTTTCCTTGTTTTCCACCAGAACCACAGGACAGTCAGAGGAAACTGTAGCTGTCCATCAGGGGTGAAATTAAACAATGGGTCACCAACATCACAACACAGAATATCACAAAACAACTAAGCCATCATGATAAAAGCTCATATGTTTATGGAATCCATCCTAGTGTTTCCCTTCACGTTCAATTGAGGAGCCAAAACCTTTAAAACCTTTAAATAATTAATTGGTGTTTTTAATTGGGCAAGCATGTAGTTTTCCATGGAACTGTGCAGTAAACACTGTTTCATATTCAAACATTTTGGGACATAAAAAATCCAGTGTCATCCATTTATTTCTCAGCAAAATGGCAGTCCTGATTTACGGGGCTGGAAAAACATTTAACCACTTTTCCAGATGTCAAATTATGGTGTGTTTACATCTGACTAGTGAGTTTTAATGGCATTGAAAACCGTGCTGTCTGTTACTACTTGACAAACAAGCAGCATAATCTGATTAGGATCTTGAGCTGATTACTAAACTAGCAGCATGGTAAATAAAACGGAATGCAAATAATACAATGTAGGGGAGGGTTGTCGAACATTGCGTGTGTATACTGTATGTAAGTGCGTGTTTAATGTCTTTCTATACCCTCGTTTTGCTACATTTGCCTGGTCAAGTGTATATGCAGCTTAATGCTTTAAATGTAATTTCTCTTCCCAGCACATGCACACACATTCCTTTCCCGGCAAAGACTACTACACTGTATGCTCATCTAATCATAAAAATATATTCTCTTTTGATAAAAGACGCTGGATTCATTTGGGAAACCTGTTTTATTTATTTTTTGGAATTATGTTGACGATTAGAGGGGTATTTCTATTTTTTATTTGTTTTCCATTGACTTTATATAAACAATGGTCTAAAGTTTTTGAACCAAAACGCTTTGTAACAACATTCATTCAATGGCAGAAAATGTCACAAACAAATCGAGTCCGGTTACATGAGAAGTAGCCTAATCAATCAATCATCAAGAGGTCGACAAAACACAAAATAACAAGAGTTTAACTTACCCATCTGAAGCGGTTTCTCTTCACTGTTATTTTGTGAAATCAATTTCTCGGGTTATATAAAGTATATAAACTTTCGGGATACAGTCCTGTCGGTGGGGCGCAATGCTTTTGCTGTACGTCACTCGAAAAGCAGAGCTGGTGCCCTGGCGTTTGGCCGAGTTCTAGGGGAAAATCCGGAAATATAATGGGGTTTTGTCAAACAGAATTAATCAGAAAAGAAAATGGACTAAATGTTCACTGTCATTTGTTCAAAATTCAATTCCAGTTTTGACTGTCAAATAGGCTATGTCAGGCAAATTGTGGAGATTAATATACTGGCGAAAACTGAAACATATAGCAGTTGTATCTGTATAGACACATAATGCGTACAGTAAACAGTTAAATTTAAGTGTGGTACACCGTAGAATAACTATACATCAATTAAACGATATATAATTACACATGGGGCGCAGTAGGCTGTAAAAGAATTTAGGTTCTTCATCTTCAATGAATCCATTTCATTTTAAAATCCAGCAGGTTATATTGCCTACACTCATAAAACAATTATCCAAAATAGGTTCTCTGCAAATATATATTTTTTCATCTGAATTACCCTTTTTGGAAGACAGCGGTTCTTTGCGAGCAAAGTGTTTTGTGTAACCTTTTGGATTCAAACAAACATTTAAAGAATGGGTTCTTAATTGTTTGAAAGTCAAAGCGTATTCTTTGGAAGACCATTGTGGTTCAAAATAGAACACTTTCAAAACAGAGTATACTCCCACTTCCAAATAAAACATACATTGATACAATCCACAAAGCAAGTACAAAGACTGTTGTCTTTCAAATTAATCCATTATTCATTAAACGAAATGTGCACATACTAATTTGCATGTTTAATAACTAAAGAAATGTAATTAACCTAAGGGGATGGAATATTGAATATAAACACGTAAAAAGTTGATAATAAAGTATATATTACGCTGACGTGAATAAGGGTGTTGGGATAAAATGGAGAGGGAATGTGATGGAGTACATTAAACTGAGATTTAATCGAAAAAAATTCTCAACAAAGGAAAATAGACTATGTGGAGTCAAGTCATGAAATTGTATAATATATCTACAGTCTTGGTTAAAGGTTTTGAGAATAACACAAGTATTGATCTCCACAAAGTTTGCTGCTTCAGTGTTCTGAGATCCTTTTGTCAGTTGTTACTACAGTATACTAAAATATAGTTACAAGCATTCCATAAGTGTCAAAGGCTTTTATTGACAATTACATTAAGTTTATGCAAAGAGTCAATATTTGCAGTGTTGACCCGTCTTTTTCAAAACCTCTGCAATCTGCCCTGGCATGCTGTCAGTTAACTTCTGGGCCACATCTGGAGTGATGGCAGCCCATTCTTGCATGATCAATGCTTGGAATTTGTCAGAATTTCTGGGTTTTTGTATGTCCACCTGCCTCTTGAGGATCGACCACAAATTTTCAATTGGATTAATGTCTGGAGAGTTTCCTGGACATGGACCCAAAATGTCGATGTTTTGTTCCCCGAGCCACTTAGTTATCACTTTTGCCTTATGGCAAGGGGCCATCATGCTGGAAAATGTATTGGTCATCACCAAACTGTTCTTGGATGGTTGGAAGAAGTTGCTCTCGGAGGATGTGTTGATACCATTCTTTATTCATGGTTGTGTTCTTAGGCAAAAATTGTGAGTGAGCCCACTCCCTTGGCCGAGAAGCACCTCCACATATGAATATTTTCAGGATGCTTTAGTGTTGGCATGACACAGGACTGATGTTAGTGCTCACCTTGTCTTCTTTGGACAAGGTGCTTTCCGGATGGCCCAAACAGTTGGAAAGGGGATTCGTCAGAGAAAATTACTTTACCCCGGTTCTCAACAGTCTAATTCCTGTACCTTTTGCAGAATATCAGTCTGTCCCTGATGTTTTTCCTGGAGGGAAGTGGTTTCTTTGCAGCCCTTCTTGACACTTTGCCTCATTGTGCGTACAGATGCACTCACACCTGCCTGCTGTCATTTCTGAGCAAGCTCTGCAATGGTGGTGCCCCGATATTGCAGCTGAATCAACTTTAGCACACAGTCCTTGCGCTTACTGGACTTTCCTGGGTGCCCTGACGCCTTCCTCACAATGAATAAACCTCTGGTGAGGGTGGGGGAACAAAGTAATAATAGAAAATATATATTTTAAAAAGATTATTTAAAAAAAGGGGTTTTGAAATGCTGCATAACTTTACAGCTGATCTCACCCCCCCAAGAACTCTCCTTGAAGTTCTTGATGATCCGATAAATGGTTGATTTAGGTGCAATCTTACTAGCATCAATTTCCTTGCCTGTGAAGCCCTTTTTGTGCAAAGCAATGATGACAGGATGTGTTTCCTTGCAGGTAACCATGGTTGACAGAGGAAGAACAATGATTTCAAGCACCACCCTCCTTTTAAGCTTTCAGTCTATTATTCTAACTCTATCAGCATGACAGAGTGATCTCCAGCCTTGTCCTCATCAACACTCTCAACTGTGTTAACGAGACAATTCCTGACATGATGGCAGCTGGACCTTTTGTGGCAGGGCTGAAATGAGGTGGAAATGTTTTTTGGGATACAGATCATTTTCTTGGCAAAGAGGGACTTTGCAATTCATTGCAATTCATCTGATCACTCTTCATGACATTCTGGAGTATATGCAAATTGCCATCATCAACACTGAGGCAGCAGACTTTGTGAAAATTTGTATTTTTTTCATTCTCAATAATTTTGACTATGACTGTACATACAGTATTTGATACACTGACAATTTCGCAGGTTTGCTTACTTACAAAGCATGTAGAGGTCTGTAATTTTCATCATAGGTACACTTCAACTGTGAGAGATGGAATTTAAAACAAAAATATCACATTGTATGATTTTAATTAATTTGCATTTAATTGCATGACATAAGTATTTGATCACCTACCAACCAGTAAGAATTCCAGCTCTCACAGACCTGTTAGTTTTTCTTTAAAGGTGCTATATGTAATACATGTACTGTAATAAATAAAAAAAATGACACCAATGCCTCATCAGATATTAAGGAAACATATTAAGCTAAAATAATATATTTTTGGAAAACAATGCTAATGTCAGTATTTGTTTTTTTGGAAAAGTACGTTCTGTGATGGAATTTATGTTTATGTTTTGGCCTGTGTGTTGTTATCAACTGCCCATTTTGACAGCACAAACGGATTGCCAGGCATACCTGTAGAAATGCAAACCCAGCACGCTACAGCCATGGAAGCAGCAAACAAACGAACGAGATCATAGAGATTCTACACAACCTAAAAAACTCTGCATGTTTCTAAACTGTTCCATGACCTTAGATGTAGTAAAACACGGTTCGCTTGTCATGATTGTGCTGATCTTGTTCGTCACGTTAGTTTCAATTCTGGGGAGGAGGGCGCGGAGGGATACAACTCAGGTATTTTGAATTTGAACTGTAGTACCCATTTTTTAACGCTGGCTGTCCGTTTTACATATAGCACCTTTAAGAAGCCCTCCTTATCTCCACTCATTACCTGTATTAACTGTACCTGTTTGAACTCATTACCTGTATAAAAGACACCTGTCCACACACTCAATCAAACAGACTCCAACCTCTCCACAATGGGCAAGACCAGAGAGCTGTGTAAGGACATCAGGGATAAAATTGTAGACCTGCACAAGGCTGGGATGGGCTACAGGACAAAGGCAAGCAGCTTGGTGAGAAGGCAACAACTGTTGGCGCAATTATTAGAAAATGGAAGAAGTTCAAGATGATGGTCAATCTCCCTCTGTCTGGGGCTCCATGCAAGATCTCACCAAGATCTCACCATCAATGATCATGAGGAATGTGAGGGATGAGCCCAGAACTACATGGCAGGACCTGGTCAATGACCTGAAGAGAGCTGGGACCACAGTCTCAATGAAACCCATTAGTAACACACTACGCCATCATGGATTTAAATCCTGCAGCACACGCAATTTCCCCTGCTCAAGAAAGCGCATGTCCAGGCTTGTCTGAAGTTTGCCAATGACCATCTGGATGATCCAGAGGAGGAATGGGAGAAAGTCATGTGGTCTGATGAGACAAAAGTTGAGCTTTATGGTCTAAAGTCCACTCTCCGTGTTTGGAGGAAGAAGTAGAATGAGTACAACCCCATCCCAACCGTGAAGCATGGAGGTGGATCTTCCAGCATGACAACTACCCAAAACACACAACCAGGGCAACTAAGGAGTGGCTCCGTAAGAAGTATCTCAAGGTCCTGGAGTGGCCTAGCCAGTCTCCAGACCTGAACCCAATAGAAAATCTTTGGAGGGAGCTGAAAGTCCGTATTGCCCAGCTACAGCTCCGAAACCTAAAGGATCTGGAGAAGGTCTGTATGGAGGAGTGGGCCAAAATCCCTGCTGCAGTGTTTGCAAACCTGGTCAAGAACTACAGGCAATGTATGATCTCTGTAATTGCAAACAAATGTTTCTGTACCAACTATTGAGTTCTGCTATTCTGATGTATCAAATAATTATGTCATGCAATAAAATGCAAATTCACTATTTAGAAATCATACGATGTGATTTTCTGGATTTTTGTTTTCCATCTCTCACAGTTTAAGTGTATCTATGATAAAACTTAGCAAAAACCTTAAAGCACCTTATATAAATCTAATTCCTGACATGACAAAGTGAATATCAGGTCATTATGGCACATATATAGCAGGACACAATAATGTAGGTGGGTATACAGGCTATGTTCCGTTACCAAAATCCAGGCAGTCAGACAGGCAGAGTTCCATTAACACATCCAGGTAATCAGACAGGCAGGATTTGGTACACTAATCGGGTTCTCAGACAGGCAGAATATTCATATACAAGGCAGAATAGATCAAGCGAAGGTACAGGGGATAATCCAAGACAAAATATGTAATAAACAATGCATGGGTCAGGCCAGAATTACAATCCAAGAATGGTATGCTCAGTAGGAAGAATAAATACTTACAATACCTCGCGAAGAGGCAATGGTGTGTGTAAGCCTTATATACAGACTGGGTGAGAGCAGGTGTTCAAAATTTGGGTGATTGAGTCTGAGTTATGGGAATTGTAGTTCTTGGATTGGGAAGCTGTAGTCCTCAGGGAAGAGGAACTGGGGAGCGTTACAGAACCCCCCCCAAGGTGCAGCTCCCGAGGCACCAAACAGCGGACACGGCACCGGACACCAGGCGGCAGAAGACCCAGGCAGGAGACTGTAGCGGCAGAAACCAAGTCGGCGGAGGCACTCCAGAGCGAAGCAGACGAGCAGACCAGGCAGGTGGAGGGAGCTCCGGCGGGTCGGATGGCGGAGGCAGCAGCCGTGGACCAGAAGGCAGAGGCTCGGCAGGGCAAGGCAGAAGCGAAGGTCCAGAGGGCAGAGGCAGCAGCGGCGGTCCGGATGGCGGAGGCAGCAGCAGCGGGCCGGAAGGCGGAGGTAGCAGCGGTGGTCCGGAAGGCGGCGGCAGCAGCGGCGGTCCCGAAGGTGGAGGCAGCAGCGGCGGTCCGGAAGGCGGAGGCAGCAGCGGTGGTCCGGAAGGCGGAGCAGGGATCTGGACAGACACAGAACCACAAACAGACAGACACAGAGAAAGACACCGGCTCAGGGACACTGGCAGACGACGGCACCGGCACAGGGACCTCTGGTGGTCGTGAGACTTGAGCAACCTCTGGTGGTCGAGGAGGAGCAGGAGCGACCTCTGGTGGTCGAGGAGGAGCAGGATCAACCTCTGGTGGTCGTGAGACTTGAGCGACCTGTGGTGGTCGAGGAGGAGCAGGAGCGACCTCTGGTGGTCGAGAAGGAGCGGCCTCTGGTGGTCGGACGGGGGAACTGCAGCGACCTCTGATGTACGAGACAGGGGAACTTCGGCAACCTCTGCTGGTCGGGGAACTTGGGTGGCCTCTGGTGGTCGTGGAGTGGGAACAGCGGCATCTTGTGGCCGTGGAGTGAGAACAGCAGCCTCTTAAGGCCATAAAGCGGGAACAGCGGCCTCTCGTGGCCGTGGAGCGGGAACAGCGGCCTCTTGTGGCCGGGAGACTTGAGTGACGTCTGGTGGCCGGGAGACTTGAGCAACCTCTACTGTTCGGGGAACTCGGGCGACCTCTGGTGGACTGGGCGTGATGGAGACCTCTGGTGGTCTGGGCGTGGTGGGGACCTCTGGCGGTCTGGGTGTGGTGGGGACCTCTGGCGGTCTGGGCATGGTGGGGACCTCTGGCGGTCTGGGCGTGAGAGAGACCTTTCCCACCCGACCTATAGGCGTCCAAACCTGTGCTCTCATGGTCCTGACAGGACATTTAGGGCCCCCGAAGGAAGACCGAGGTTCTTGAGGGGACACTGCGGCTTCCAACCAGGTCAGTAGATGAGGGGATTGGGTGAGCATCTGCTTCAATAGGAACGTCTCAGCCTCCGCCTTGAGTGACCCAAAACCGTCTCTCTACGAAAAGAACTGGCGAACCAGTTCTGGATGGTCACTGAGCGCTTGGCCGCTTTGGTTCATCCACTCGCGATAGTCTCCATCCACTGCTGGGTCTCTCCTCAACGCAGTAGAGATGGTGGCCATCTTGGAACTGGGGCTGGTAGCCATCTTCAAACTGGGGCCGGTGGCCATCTTGGAACTGGGGCCGGTGGCCATCTTGGGATCAGCCATCTTGGAATTAGAGCTGGTAGCCATCTTGGAACTGAGGCCGGTGGCCATCTTGGGATCGGCCATCTTGGAACTGGGACTGGTAGCCATCTTGGAACTGAGGCCGGTGGCCATCTTGGGATCGGGCATCTTGGAACTGGTGCTGGTAGCCATCTTGGAACTAAGGCCGGTGGCCATCTTGGGATTGGCCATCTTGGAACTGGTGCTGGTAGCCATCTTGGAACTGAGACCGGTGGCCATCTTGGGATCGGCCATCTTGGAACTGGGGCTGGTAGCCATCTTGGAACTGGGGCTGGTAGTCATCTTGGAACTGGGGCTGGTAGCCCTCTTGGAACTAGGGCTGGTAGCCCTCTTGAGACTCAGGCGTGAGGCCATTTTAGGTAAAATCGTGAGTTTCGAAATGGGCAGGAGCCTCGAAGACTCTACGAGGGAGGACATAGTCGCCGTCCATAGCCTCCTTGACCAAAAAGTCTTCATAGGAGGCTTCATATAAATCCCACTGCGGGTCTTCCCCCGAGTAACATGCCTCCCAGAAGGCCGGTACAACCTGAGCCCCAATCTTCCTCCGTGAAGGAGTAGCAGTCATTATGTGAGGTATTCTGTAACGATTCACTCCAAGAAGAGGATGATAATAATAATGTTTATTCTGTACTAGTATAGACGTATGGTACATATATAGCAGGACACACTAATGCAGGTGGGTATACAGGCTATGTTCCGTTACCAAAATCCAGGCAGTCAGACAGGCAGAGTTCCATTAACACATCTAGGTAATCAGACAGGCAGGATTTGGTACACTAATCGGGTTCTCAGACAGGCAGAATATTCAGATACAAGGCAAAATAGATCAAGCGAAGGTACAGGGGATAATCCAAGACAAAATACGTAATAAACAATGCATGGGTCAGGCCGGAATAACAATCCAAGAATGGTATGCTCAGTAGGAAGAATAAATACTTACAAAACCTCGCAAAGAGGCAATGGTGTGTGTAAGCCTTATATACAGACTGGGTGAGAGCAGGTGTTCAGAATTTGGGTGATTGAGTCCGAGTTATGGGAATTGTAGTTCTTGGATAGGGAAGCTGTAGTCCTCAGGGAAGAGGAACTGGGGAGCGTTACAGTGACAATACGAGATCCTGTCTTTGGATTCTTTTTTAATTGAATAATGTGCTTCAGATGCATTTTTGTCTGTATCCACTCAATAAATAAGCAGCAAACAAACACTCAAGCTGTTGACATTTGAAGGCTGATGTTTGGTGTTACTTCACTGCCTTGGCTATAGGTCAATGCATGATCAATGTTTTTGGTGATTATAGTCATTACTGACGTTGGCAAGTTTACCAGTAGGCTATGTTGTGTGCAAATATGTAGCCTAGAAATTAGCAAATGAAAGCAATTGAAAGATTTTCAGGCTTTTGAAAATAAAAGAGAACTATACTAAGCAGTGAAGATTCTGTCGAGAGCAGCACCAGCATTTAGTCTGATAGCATTAGTGCATGCATCCAACTCTGTCAAACAAAAAGCATTACAGTCTAGATTTGGTTTGGTATTGCTGTTGTATATTGTTGTGTCTAGCTAGCTTTTAGATGAACTGTTCAAATAATGATGAGGGAATCCTTTTATCGCATGTTTTTCTGGGCTATATATAAAAAACATTAATCAATCTCTCTTGCTCATGCACTCACTTGTTGAGTAGACTGCATAATTATACATATTGTGCGTATGGCATATGGCACTTTTATAGTCTATGTCTAATTTTCTCCAGAGTGAGCTAGATGCAGTTATGTAGATGACATCACCAAAGTCTTGGATCTGTAGGACAGTCATTTTTAACAGGGATTATTTTGCAGCGTGGGTGAAGGAGGCCTTGTTACAGAATAGGAAGCCAACCTTAGATTTAATTTTAGATTGGAGATTGTTAATGTGACAGTGGAATGAATTTCAACAGTCTAACCAGACACGTAGGTATTTGTAGGTCTCCACGTATTCTAGTTTAGACCCATCCAAAGTGGAGATGCTAGTCAGGCTGGTGGGTACAGGCAGTGCATGTTTGAATAGCATGCATTTGGTTTTACTAGAATTTAGGAGCAGCTGAAGGCCACAGAAGGAGTGTTGTAGAAGCATCGAAGCTCTTTTGGAGGTTAGTTAGCACAGAGCAGATGGGGGTATTTGGGCGGTATAGATACAGTATCATGTGAATTCTGTTTCTATTACCTACTCGTTTGCATTACTGTCAAGCTTAACAATAACATTTAAAAAAATATATAAATATATATTCCAGGGCCTAACACAAACACTTGCTATTTTTGATACATTGTTTACAGTATCCTTCAGGGTTGTAGTGAAGCAAGGATTTATTGGGGCAAGCGGGGCAATATGTCATGCAAATATGCTAGTTGTGAATTAAATCCCACAAACCTATATGACCTCAGTCCCATAAATATTTATACATCTCCAATGCAGCAGTGAAACCAACAACCTTTAGTGTGCACTGTACTGGTAAGTGGGTTTGAGTGGTGGTATGATTGATGGTGGCAGACGTGGTGGTTCCAGCATCTCAGAAACACCTCCTGGAATTCTCACTATCTCTTGAGTTTAAAGAGAATGACATAACCAAGAGAAGACATACATTCACCAGTAGCTCTGTGGCACAAATCACCTTGTTTAAGTGGAGGGTCAGAGGAGAATCGACAGACTTGTAGAAGCTGACAGAAAGGTGACACTCAAACAAGCACACATTATAAAAGTGGTGTGCTAAAGGACATCTCTGAACACACAGCATGGCAAAACTTAAAGGGAAAAGGGGGTCCGACCCAGTACTACATACTGTAGGTGTAAGCTGATGTCTATTTACTGACTCAGAACAGGAAGACAGGAAGTGACATCTGAATATCCTGTGTACCACTTCTCTGACTACTACTACAGTAAATCTACTCTTCTGACAAAAATAGCAGTGTAGGGAAAGAAACTTTGAAAATATATTTAATCAAGCTGCATATTACTTTACACTGATATAAGTTATTAAGGTCAATATATGTGCACCAATGAAGAAAGAGACGAAATTTCTAAATTGTTCTTTTTGACCCTAACAATTAGCCTACTGTACCTTTACTGACTCCTAGATGTTTGAAACGCGGTATATTTATTCTGGATCGATTTACGCGGGAATGAAGCCTCAATGCTTTGTCTCGGTGACTTTGGCAAGCCCAAGCAATCGTTGAATTTGGAATGTTATGTGACGTTGTCCATTGAAGCTGTGAACAGCGACAGATATTTGCATTTCACAGTGTGTATACTGTTTATTAATTGAGCTCCCTTCATGTCCCCCGCTCTACGCAATATAACATAGAAAACACACGTTTGTCGGATTCAGTAGATATTTCGTTTTTCAGAATTTGGACGTTAGAATTGGCAACAAAATGCAAATAAGGTCATGTAAGCCATTTAATATTTTATATAATGTTCCACTCTCCATCCCTCGTCTTCGCACACGAATTTCTTGTTATCTAAACCGTCACCTAACACACCCTTTTCTCTTTAAACATACTAGTGGCCAGTTAGAAACATCCAATTTGTTAGCCAGAATAGTGCTGCCATCTTCCGGTTATGTCTAGGTATGACATATCACAATAAGGGAATCTCCCTCAAGATTGTTTTTCTATTTGTCGCATTCATGTATATGTACGCTTTATAGGCCTACAAATAACTACAGCCATGTATTTTATCAAGCATACATTTTTACTTTTCAATAAAACCTATAACTTGCAAAATATGAAGACAAATATTAACGATTGATTTACAAACTATTGGGGTAACGTATAGGATAAAAGTATTTATTCATTACAAAATATCTGTTAATTTCATAACTATTTATTCAGTCAAGCAAACCTCACTGATCTCTTGATACGCAATGTTAGATGAGTTATAATATTAGATAACAGTGCGAAAACTCAAATTATTAAAGGCTACCCATAAGGACACGGGCTGTAGTGCAAGGAATCACGAATTGGAGTGTGTGTGCTTTATATAGCACGCTGTAATAACAGAATGATGAGCTTCTTTAGATTACAAAGACTGACTATGGCGGCTGGGTAGCACCAATCGGACAAGATGCCTTTAACCGTGAAACCCACGCCTGGAACCTTTAATTGACAGACTACACTACCAATGGATGTCAAGAAAGCAACAACGTGGCTTAAACCGTGTCCTGGAATAGCCAATTGTTGTAGCCGCAACGAAGCCTCGTTGTCTTTGCTCAATCCTACTACAAGCACAAAGTGTGTGTCTGAGCAGCGATTTCAGCACCACTTCGCTGTCCACTGACAGAATCACCGAAGGTAAGACAACTCAAGATTTGGACTTAGTTATAGCCATTTTAATGGTGTTAAAATGTCCCAAACATATTGAAAGAAACGAAGATAAGTAACCTAAATGTTATACATCAACATCCTGTGTGGGTCAAATAGCTTAACACAATCGTGTTCCAGTTATATTTTAATTAAAAAGACTTGGTCGGAGTAGCCAACCCACCAAGGATACTGTGAAAACTCCTGTCCAAAACGCATAATGCCAACGTAATGTATTACACATTGAATTTGCTTGGAACTTACACGCTGCATGAATCATCGTCTATATGCATTGTAACGTACAGTAGTTGTAATGTATTCCACTTTGGACTAGTACAAACGTCGTCTAACCTACCTGTTATATTACAATAGATATTTGACAATATGTAGCAGAGGAATATGACAAAAATGTGCCATTGTTCAACGCGGAATGCATCTAGATCGTTTACATTATTTGTTTTAGTCATCCAACGAGCGAACGCTCCATAGCGATGTAGAGTTGATGCATTTATCTTAGCCAGGTGGGACAACCAAACCGAAAAAGTTTGTACATTTTACTAGTAAGCAGCAATGTAAACGCTAGAAGAAATAAAAACAGTGCACGCATCCGTTCAGCACCACAACAAGGGCCCATGATGACATTCATGACATCGTTCTACACCACGACTGCGTCTCAGGAGAAATGGTTCTGTCTCCATGCTGACAGCCATCAGTACCCTACCCAGGGGGTATATGTACGCGCTGAAATTATACCACCTGTCATCGAATCCACCTGCCAACGCATCCTCACATCATTAAACATCTCCTACATCACTTAGGGCCGAGAAACTGAGGCGGAATTCGCTGGGGATACTGTAGCGAGTAACAGGTTTTCGTTTTCACACATGAACGGACTGAATTAATTAAAAGTATTCTATTAATAGCTGCTGGTGGCTGTAGATAGGCCTACTGTATCGTCCGACTAGGGGAAGGAAAACAGACAGACAGAGGTTGTGTTGGGTTACCCACGTTTTTTATTGCCAATCACACAGTCAAAAAGTATATTTTTGCCAGGGCTGGACAACATTATTTGACATGTTAATCTATACATCACCTTCAGAAGTAATGGAACTGTATTTACACACTTGTGGCAAAGGGAGATTTAAGCTAAGACTTTTGCATATTTTTACCTGTCTATCATATTGGAATAGCTCAGTTTAGAGCTAACCTATGTGTCATATTCCGATCCGTTAATTTATTCCCACACTCTTCACTAACATGTTACACACGGCTCAGTTTCAAATTAGATAGCAGCATGTCCATCTACTGACCAACATGATACACACAGGGTTCAGTTCCATATTAGATAGATGTGTGTCCTCCTATTGACTGATGCTACACAGGGCTCAGCTGCATTTTAGATAGACATCTGACATTCTCCTATTTACTGATGCTACACAGGGCTCAGTTCCAT
>JACXGM010018456.1:0-19026 GCA_016801145.1 Umbra pygmaea | reverse complement strand
TCTCCGCCCTCTCCTGCGCATATTCCGCGGCAGTAGATCCCCACAAGGACGCCATGCTCAGCCCCCTGCCTGCTTGTCTGTCTCAGTTCAATCGCCTTGATGCGCCCCTCTGTTCTTGTTTTTTCTTAATATATTTCCGCTCCTTCATACAGTATTTGAAAGTTTCCTCTCAATTATTATTTGTTCGAAGACCCAACAACTCTCCTCTTGGTCTGGGCACGTTATATAGAGAGGAGAAACCAATAATCACACAAGGCTGTAGCACATAGACTAATCAAGCTGATACAGGAGTACTGTCAATTAACAACAACCAGGAGTAGATTGCCCAGACCAAGGAGAGAGAGGCGTGGCTAAGGGAGAGAACAGGGAATGAAAATACACGGAAATATCACAAGGGGGGGCTAGGAGACAAGAAACAAGAAAACCAAACACTATGAAAGGGCAAAAAGTAACACAACAAACAGAAATAACAGACACATCCTACCCAACTAGGGCAGGATGTGACACCGCCGGCCTTAACGGAAGAAAAAAGAAGACCAAAGATTCCCTAAAGACATTGAAATGCCAAGCTTATTATTATTATTATTCTCTGTTTGTAAATGGGTAAAGCGAAAAGGGAAGGGTTTAAGGAATATAGCTCCTTTTCTGATGGATGTGTAATTGTTGTGTTGTATACATAAGACAATTAGGGGCCGGTGTGTAGGAGCCATTTGTGTACCTTATTGGCATACCCATATTTTGGTTAGATAGAACTGTCAATATGTTTTTTGGACACTGGGTGGCAGTCATTTGGCTAAGAGTTGTATATGTAGGGACACAGGTGACAGGAAGAGGTGGGCACAGGTAGAGGGAGAGCACACAGTTCTCACCAGACCTGGGACAGAACAGACCTTGTACAGACCTCATACAGATCAGACCTGGAACAGAACAGACCACCAACAGCATTGGGAAACCTGGTATGTCCATCTCCATCCTACAACTATGTACAATAAACAACAACTAAACTGCCATTAAAGACTGGAAATCTGTTATATTGTGTCTGCCTAAGATCACTCCTAAACTACCTGTGTATAATGGCAAAGATATAGAAGTTGGAAAACATTGGAAATGTAGAAATATTGCCATTACACTCAGCTTGGTGTTGTTTGTATTAACGTACAGGTAGATGGCAGTAACTACATTGGAATTAACATGGCTCCCATTCAGTGCAAGCGATTGAATCTTCAACAACCTTTTTCGACTATGTATTGGATTTGGAACGGTTACAAGAAGTGTTGAGATTGCGATAACAATGTAATGCAGTAATAAAAGGCAAACTCGAACTGTAACGTCTGGTCCAGGGTGGACGGACGTGGGACTATGATTTGGATTTTCCTTGTGTTTCCTCCCTTGATCCCTCGTGGATTGTGTTTTGGCTTCCTCTTGTGTCTGTTTCATGTATTGTTTTGAGTAGATTAATTGTGACGTCAGTGTGTTAGTCCCCAGGGGAATTATATTTGTAATTAGGAATGGAGTATTTAGCCCTTGTTTCCATGTGTACCCTGTTCGTCAATGTTTCCCTGTTACGTGTCCTTATCAGTATAGTATACGTTTTGCCCCTCGTGGCAGTCTTTTGTTATAGTAATAAAAGTCTTTGGATTATTGCAACCTTCGCGCTTGTCTCTAACTATACAAGAGGATCCGTGACAGATTGACGAACCGTAAACCAAATCATAGTCCCACGTCGGTCCACCCTGGACCAGATGTTACAGGAACAAGGATTTACACAAAGATATAGCCAATTATACCTATCAAACAGAGGGAATCAGAAATAAAGGCCTGCTTCTAACAAAAGCCTGCTTCAAATAAAAGCTGGTTGCCTTCTGCAGTAGAGGTAAATAAAGGCCCCGGTCTTTATTTGAGGAATTACGGTAAATCAATTTTCTTTTCTACCCATTCTAATTATTGGTTTGAACTTCAGCAGATTGTCATGCCTAAATGCATTTAGTTGCTGCAGCGTGATTGGCTGATTAGATATTTGTGTTAACGAGCAGTTGAACAGGTGTACATACCAAAGTTGCTGGTGAGTGTATAGTATATAAACATTTTAGGCTACGTTTACATGTGGCAGGCTATTTTCATAAAAGGACATTTCACACTCTCCGTTTTCAAAAATAACATTGTGCACACCTGTCCATTTTCAGAAAAGTGTTTGTTTATACGAACCCATGTATATGCCGTCAAGAGCAGTGCCGGCCCAAACCTTTTGGGGGCCCTAAGCAGAATTAGATTTGGGGGCCCCCTCCTACCATGCAGAGTCACCTTTGCACTCGAATGGGGGCCCCCTTAGGGCCACAGGGCCCCAAGCAGCCGCTTAGTTCGCTTATGCCTGGGGCCAGCCCTGGTCAAGAGTATGCCAAACGTGTAGGTGGCAATGTAACGAAAGGCTGAAGCCCACGTTAGCCATAGCCTAGAAATCTAGAAGCGTCCTAGCGGCAGCAAATATACTTTGCAGCTAGGGTCAGTCTAGCGACTCTCCGTTGACTTGCGAGCTAGAAAAAACAAATTCTGGTCAGGCCAATCACAACATGTATAGAGTCGGTGGGCGGGCTTAACGTAATTACGGGAAAACAAAGAAATGGTTGCTGCTGCTGGCAAACAGTGGTCTATCGAATCGGCCGCGACTCTGGTAGACTTGAGTTAATCTTTTCTTTGAGAAAATAGCAAAGAACGGCACAGAAGTCATTCTTACAAAAGGGAGATGTGTTCGGAGTTTTGCCGACTGGACACTTTGCTCTGGTTGGTTGTAGCGCTATCCTATTGTGTGCATAGGGAATTTGAAAGACAACCATGTATTCCGCCCCTCGGATTGGTGAGTTCCCAGACCCAACATCTTGATGTGGGTCTCGCTTGCCAGGCTACGTTAGCCAATCAGATTTACGAAATTAGCCAAATGACTCTGCCCGGAGTTTTTAGAAAGAATCGTTTTCAGGGAGGAATTCTCTGTTTGCATGTAAACGAAGGGCACAAATGAAGGGAATTGTCTCTGTTTTTTAAAATAACCATGTACGTGTAAACGGGGTCTTAACCAGAGTTTAGAACCGATTCAGGGAACAGAACTAAAAAATAATGGAATTTTTTAAGGACACCTGATCTTCATCAAGTTACCACAATAGACAAACACATTCTGTTTAAACTACTGTATTAACACATAATTATACTTTTTCAGAACTTTATTTAACACACCATTTTAAAAAATCACAGTGCACTTTGGTCAAAGAATGTCAACCCTTGGATTTATAACTGGTTGACCTTCCTTTTGCAGGAATAACCTCAACCAAATGTTTCCTGTAGTTGAGGATCAGCCCTGCATGATGATCATGAGGAATATTGGACCGTGCCTCTTTACAAACGGTTACAGTTTATCAATATTCTTGAGATGTCTTGTGTATCAGAGAGATATAGACACACCCACCTGTCAAAAGTTTGATTTAAGACCCCCGTGACCTCCCTGACCCCTCAATGTACAATGTGTGACACCAGGGGCCTATACTACGAAGCAAGTTCAACATTTTTGAACTAGATAAAAGATGTCACGACGGTGGTTATCAATTTGTTAAATCAACCCAGGATTTCCTATTTATCTAGTGACGAGCGCGTTCACATAAAAGGGGCGGTGTGTGCACAATCCGACCAATCGCAGACACAGACAAGTCTATGACAGCCGCATATTTCGCTTAACTGTAGTAAATGATAATTTTAGAGAAATATGAAGAGCATAGAAAATATAATCTAGACATAACAGGAAGGAAAGCTGGGAAATAATTGCCACCGGTGTATTTATAAATGCATCAGGCACATCAATATCACTGACTATAATGACAATTGTGTATTCCATTAAACCAATGTGTTGCTTAATGCTGATCGTGTATAACAATTTTATTTATCGTATTCTTTCATTTGCAACCCTGACAGTGTTAAACGGTCATGGGAGCAAATAAAAAATGTTGCTACAGGGTGTGAGAATTAATCAATGTCAAAATATTTGGTTCTGTAGGAGTAAATAGTAAATGTACTGTCTCTACAGTGAAAGAGGTTACATTGATGTTGGTCCGTATCAAACAGACCATACATTAAAATACCTGTCACAAACAAATGCAACACTGTGCATAAAGTCTGTGGAAATGTAAGCGCACAACTTCTATGTATCGCACTGCACTGGTACACACTGTACGGCTAAAGAAGCTGACAAAGACACATCACTCCCTCCGCTGATCTCATCAGAGAAAGCCAATGGTGACTCCCAGTATGGTGACCCATTTTTCAATTTAGAATTGATTGGTCAGTAGGCGGTGCTTTTGTTCTGGTTAATCTGTTACCTTGACTATAACCTGCTCCGGAGCATGTTAGGTTTGCAGCATAAGTTACCATGGCAATGTAACCCGGTAACAGGTGACCCAACGTCGTAATACTGAAAACCCAGGGATAAACCTGAAGTTACCTCACTAACCCCTAATCTTGATTCATAGTATGGGCCCTAGATGTGGAGTTTGCCCCTAATCAGTGTGTTTTGTGTCATAAACTGTATTGTTTTGTTCCAGCTCCGAACATAACAAGTATAATAGATAATAATAACTTGGACTTATATGGCGCCTTTCAAGGTACACAGGGTTGCTTAAAGCTGCATTGTGTAGGATCTGCTCCCATCTAGTGGTGAAATTGTATATGACAAGCAACTGAAGCCCCTCACGTTATTATACCAACAACGTGAACCTGGATATTTGTTTTTTCTTTCAAAACAATAGCGTTTGTTTTGATTCATTGCAATAATAATTGTTAATTCACTACACAGCATGTGAATTGTAACCAAATGCAATTGTATTGTGTGTAAAGAAACAATAAGAGCATGTGATAGCAAAAATAATAATTTAATATGTTTTATTAATAAAAGTAACAAATATGTTTTACACACAATTTGATTGAATAAATTGTCAGTGTCTCATGTGAAAACACGATTGCATTTGAAAAACATTCACTAGAGTCTGTTTTATTCCAACAGAATACTAATTTTAGCAAAACATGAACATGGACACTACCTATGCAATGAATAAACAATGATTATTGCAATGAACCACAAGCGCTATTATTTTAAAACGAAAAATCCCAGTTTGTGTTACCAGGCGAACGTTCATGCCTTATGTACAGCTTGAGCCAGCGCTGCTATTACATGTCATTGAGAATAGGCATGATCTTACATCTTCAACAGACTTCGAAATTTGCAGGCAGTCGTGAGTAATCTCCCCCTGACCTTCGTCACGATGCCACTACTGTAAAAGCGCGAAAGGCCGTGCTTGAATTTCTAGGTATGCCCCTCTTTGGCTAATGTATTTCAAAGATGGAGGCGTAACATGGCTGCCGCAATTCGAGCGGCACCATTGTAGGTATTGTGAATGGAAGGTTCTACGCTCACAAAAATACTTTGATTATTAGGTGGAAGTAATTACACATGAATGAGAACATTTTTTTTAAAGAACAAAGGGGGTTTTGCTAAGAATCAACTCAAAGAAATACACAGTGTAGCTTTAACAAATAGGCAGACGCGGCCTTTACATATGCTTTTACAATCCCGCCCTCCTGAGCGTGTGTGCATTTGGTCTGTCTCTGTTTCTTTGTCGTCCTGTTCCTGAGCACCAGTTCATGTTCTCCTGCACTCCTGAAGGCACCAGTCCCTGAGCACCAGTCCTGTCAACAATAATCCCGAGCACCTGTTTCCTCTCCCACACCTGGGGCTGATTGCCACCCCTTTAATACGAAGGTGTAGTTAGTCAGTCCCCGCCAGATTATTGTACTACTCCTACTAGGGAGTTTTTCCTAGCCACTGTGCATCACTTGTGTTGCTCGCTTTTGGGTGTCTGTCAAAGCACTTTGTGACAACTGCTGTTGTAAAAAGGGCTTCATAAATAAATTTGATTGACTGATTGATCTGGCTAATCATGATCTGGCTAATTTGGTTCTTCGAACACACCTGCGGTTTACGATTAGTATCGCTGGATTGAGTCATCTGAGATGATTGCGCGTATGCGCGTTGGCATAAAAGGGGAGATGTATCAATAGTAGAAAAACACTGCTATTGGCTGCTCATCGTGGCCAAAGACCACGCCCAGTTTTTCTCCGCAGCAGAGCAACGGTTATTGCTTGAAGGTTACAAGGAATTTGAAAGTTTGATTAAAACACAGAATTTGAAAGTTTGATTAAAACGCAAGGGAACACCTCAAAGTCTGCAAAAACCAGGAGAGTGGGCTGGCAAAAAATAGCAGACAAATTAAATGCACAAGCGGTCACCATGCTGTTGTTTTTTCACTTATTTTATAGTATTCTTTTATTTTAACAATTTCATTTAGATAATTACATAGCTAATATCATTTCATAAATAGATATTAAATGTCAGAGCCACCACAGAGTAGCTACTATTGCTGACCTTGCATAACAATATCTCTTATTGCAGGCAAAAGATGACACTGGCTTTTCTATACAAATAATTAAGGAGCTAAGCATAATGTATTTTCTTTTATTATTAATTTAATGTGTTTTTGGTTAGTTTTTTCAAAACCCAAATCAAAAATGGTGTTCCACATTTCTGTCCCGTGCAGCTCTACCACTAGGTTGGTCCAAGTGCACTGGCTGCAGTCATCATCAGGCTGTAGCTCCACCACAGGGCTGCGATGTAACGGGTCTGTGGTCCGGAGATTGGGTCAGGGAATGGCATCATGAAATACTACCAGTCACCATGCCCGATCCCGCCCTAATCACCTGTATATTGGAAGAATTCACTTTTGTTAGGCTCAAAATGTTGGCTATGTAATACAGTCATCTTGATATTTATATTTTTCCCTTGAGGCAGAGTTTGTGGTCCGCCAGGCGGTTTGCTCATCGTTTAACAGGAGGTCCACTGCCTGCCAAGAGGTCCACCGGCAGCATTTTGGACCTTGACATATTGTCTAAAATAAAAAAGACAAACTTTTTTATTTAATATATTTTATTATAGACTAACCTATTATATGGCCTATACGCAGCTGATGGACTAACTGGAACAACAGTATGAGTGCGAGGATTCCCAGAGGATGGACCACTCAGGCACCAACACCGTCGGACCGCCCGTTAAATGATGAGCAAAAAGCTATCGTACCGTCAGCTGTAACCGCTGGCCTCTCGCCAGCTCTGTGCTAGCTGGGTTTGATTCAATTCCTTTTTTTAATGGGATATAATATTATTTCTCTGAAATATTAAGAATGTAACTTACCTGCGAATTTACACTCCCAAGCAAAAAAGTATACTTCGTTGTAGCTACATTAAATTTATTTTATTTATCCTAAATATACTTCTAATAGGCTATATCGTTTTGGTATTTTGAAAGAATACTTCTGTAACGTCCAGCCCTGTGTTAGGCTGTTTATGTTCCCTTGTATGTTCGGTGATGTCTCCTGTGTTCTGTCTTACGTCCTCAGTGTATTCAGTATTTGATAATACAGTGGTTTGGTTATGTTCCTTTGAGTGCTCCCTAATGTATTGTGGTCTGTGGTTCCCCCTGGTGTCCCTTCTGTGTCTCACAGGTGCAGGTCTGATGTCATCAGTGTCGGACGGTGTGTACATGTTGATTGGCACGGGTGTATCCTATTGTCTCTGATTTGTATGTGTATTTAGCCCTTGTGTTTCTGCCTTGTCCTTGTTCGTCAATGCTTCCTGTTACATGTCTCGTAGAAGTACTTTACAGTTGTCAGTGTCTCAACAAAAAACGTGGCAGTATATCGTTTTATAATAAATATAGTTTGGATTATTGAACCTTCGCGCCTGTCTCTCACTTATATCCCCGGGAGACTGTGACAACTTCAAATATACTTAAATATATTGAATATATTTATGGTTGAACAGTATGATACTGGAGTATGATTTAAATATACTTTGTTTTACTAGGGCTGTGAACCACATTTTGGTTAACACAATCTGTGATCTAATTCTGTTTATATAAAATGAACCTGCTCCCGAGCAGGTTTAACCTTACGCACCTGTTGCTATGGCAGCAAGTCCAGGATGAGCGTCGAAGAACCAAACAATCCAAGATCATGCCAAATCGTCAACAATCAAATCCAGCTAACTGAGTTAGCGACGTACGAAGAATACCCCCCTGGTCTCAACTCTACTGATCACATTACTTCCTCCAGTTATCCAGTACTACATTCCATAACCCTGACCTCATTCATTCAATAAATATTATTGTTATCACTTACCTCGTGCTCATCTGCTTTTGCGGTCACCCTCGGACCCTTGCCTGGATCCTGACATTTTTGGTGTGTCACACAATACTCATTGGACAAAAAGTATAAATTTATTAACCTTCGGAAGTATATAAACAACTTGAATCAAGTTTAATGGTAAGCGGATTAGGAAATTATTATTATATACAGAAATGGGGGGGGGGGGCAGTTGAACCAGGGTCCTAATGGACCCCAATCATGGGCTCGAAACAACTGGGCCACCTTGCCGCCCCTAGATAGTGATTGCTTGATCATGTTGGGTGTAGACTCTGGGCATTATCTAATTTACCAACAGAGATGCCACAAGTTAGTGTAATAGATTACTTTTCTGGGTTGGGCTGAGTTCACAACTTTTAGGAAGTTCCTCAGTAAGTACTATTGACCAGGAAAAAGAAGTTCATAACTTACCAGTGATCTATGAAAAACAAAAAAATGACTACACTGTAAAAAAAGGTTTGACAGGAAATCCATGGTAAAAGTTGAGTGTTTTACGTTCAATTGGAACAATGGGAAACATTCTAAAATTACAGAACTTCTTTTATCTTGTCATTAGGGTCGTACTGAGGAACTTCCCGTAAATTGTGAACTCAGCCCAACCCAGAAAAGTAATCTATTACACTAACTTGTGGCATCTCGGTTTACCAACATAATCAGTCTATTTCTGATGAACGTGTGAGTGTTTGTATGTGAAACCAATTTCATCTCAATGTCTGAGTATATAACAAAATTTAACTCAGTAAAGAAATACAGATAAAATAAATGAATTTGAGTTATACACTACAGTATATGCAAAGCATGCCCGAAATCCAGACTTGCCAGTCCGTCACTGGTTTCAGGACTAACGCTGGATAGGAGGTTGAATTCAGTCTGTAGGACAAAAACACTGTAAAAGGGGGCTTTGGGAAATAAATTGTTGTATTCCTGGGTTTAAAGTGATCAACAAACTCCTACAAGTCTCTTGTTATTGTGAAACCCTGGACACAACATATATTCAGCATTAACACACACCCTTGGAGCAGCTTGTCTTTTAACTGTCTAGGCCACAAAAACCAACCTTCTGACTATATCAGAAAACTAATTTGCTGCATTGCAGGACAGTCTACGACATGACAGTCATAGGTTCGAGCCTGACTATGGGTTATCTGACTTTCCCCGGACAAGCACACCTGGTGCAATAATATCACCCTTGCTTGATTACTTTTCTTTTTTTTAATGTATTTATTTATAATGATTGACAAAAAAGAATAACAGAGATAGTGTGTCCAGCAACATATATATCAATACAATTTTTACAAATGTAATCCCCCCCCAACATAATCCCGACCACCAAACCACCCTCCCCGCCTACCCATACCCAACCCACCCACCTCCCTAAACCCCCCACCCCACACAAAACATCTAAACAAACTGACAACACACTAACATAAATACAAATATAATCAATAACGGAATTACACCTGGTGGACTAGGAGCTTCATATCGTCTGACTCAGATCAGAGGGGAGCCTCTGCAAGCCATTAAAGTAGGAAATAAAAGTCTGCCATTTTTCTATGAATTTTGCTTGTGATCCCCTCATGGAATACTTAATTTTCTCAAGTTTTAAAAATGACAATGCATCACATAACCACTGAGAGGCTAATGGTGGCTGAGCGGACTTCCACAGCAGCAAAATCCTACGTCTAGCTATTAGTGTAGTAAAAGCAATGATATCTGCATTTTTATAATTCAGGGAGTCCCCTGGGACTCCGAACACCGCTATCAAGGGGCATGGGTTTATACTGATTTTAAGTGCTTCTGAAAGGGTATGGAATACAAAGGTCCAGTAATAGCTCAATTTCGGGCATGTAAAAACATATGGTAGAGGTTACATGGGGAGGAAGGACATCTGTCACACACATCCATCACTGTGGAATACATTCTGGACAATCTGGATTTAGAGTAATGAACTCTGTTGGTCACCTTAAACTGAATAAGTGCAAGTCTGAGGCAAAATGAAGTGGAACTTGTTCTATCAATCACTCCATCCCAAAAATCGTCCGAAAATTCAAGACCCATTTCCTGCTCCCAAGCATTTTTAGGTATATTAGTGGAGTGTTTATCGCAAGACATAATCCAGGAATAGATTAGTGAAATTGCAGATTTCTGTTGAGGTAAAAATTTAAAAAGCTCATTCCAGGTCTGGGTAGGTAATAGAGGGAAGCCAACAAATTTGGAAGAGACGAAATGTCTCATCTGCAGATATCGGAAAAAATTAGATGGGGCAAAGCGTGTTTAATCGCCAGTTTGGGAAAACTCGAGAATTTTCATAAAGATCCTTGAAAGTTTTAATACAATTTTTTTTCCCAGAGAGTGAAAGCACTGTTGACCACAGATGGTGTAAATATGTGGTTGTTATTAATAGGGCCTACAATGGATGCAGTGGAGAACTTAAAGTGGCGCCAAAACTGGTACCAGATTTTGAGTGTGAAAAGTACTACAGGGTTGTCTGAGAAACATGAGGAAGATGTGGGGAGAGCGGCACATAGTAAGGCAGGGAGAGAGGAGGAGGTGCAGGAAAGACCTTCTAACAGGCACCATGATGTATCTAGGAGGTGCTTCCAGAAAAGCAGTTTCTGGAGGTTGGCGGCCCAATTGTAATATAGAAAATTAGGCGTGGGAGCCCACCACTGAATTTACATCACTGAAGTAAAAACCTGCTGATTCTTGGTGTCTTTCCAGCCCAAATGAAAGAGGAGACCACTTAATTAATTTCTGTAAAAAAGGACATAGGTAAGAAGAAAGGGATGGATTGGAAAAGGTACATAAATTTGGGCAAGCTATTCATTTTAACACCGTTTCTTTTCCCTATGAGGGAGAGAGGTAAGTTACCCCACCTCTGGGCGAGAAGGGGGGAAAAGTTAGCTAAAAGGAGAGCTGGCATTGAGCGAGTAAGATTCACTCCTAGGTATTTAAAGCCCAGCTGATTGAGTTGAAAGGGCAGATCTGTCTGCTGAAGCAATAATGCGGCTGGATTAATTCGGAAACACTTGCTTTTTCTGAGATTTAGCTTGTAGCCGGAGAAAGAACTGAATTTCTCCAGAATGGAAAGAATAGTTGGTAATGATGTTGTTGGATTATGTACGTACAGGTCCTTCTCAAGAAATTAGCATATAGTGATAAAGTTCATTATTTTCCATAATGTAATGATAAAAATTAAACTTTCATATATTTTAGATTCATTGCACACCAACTGAAATATTTCATGTCATTTATTGTTTTAATACTGATGATTTTGGCATACAGCTCATAAAAACCCAAAATTTCAGTTTTATGATATGGATTGGAACCAGTGATAGGGATAGTGTTTAGTATCCTATAGTTATGATAAAATGGTTTTCCGCTGATAAATTATATTAATATCATAGTTTTAAATTTTATAATTGTTTAGTGTGGAAAATGCTTTGGCAGTCAACCTGATACTTGCCCTGGTTACTACTCTAATATTAGTAATGTCACGAACAGCACTGCTCCAGCAATGCCTACAGTAGTAAATTGATGCGTCCAGGTGGCTTTCAGCAATAGTATTGTAGCATTAATTTCTCCTACGAAATAAGTTACATTCTGATTATAAATATATAGGTCACGGTAGTTGCCGCCAGCGATTGCAACTCTACAACTCTGTGTTCTAGACGTCTATACATCCAGTTTGCATGTCCCCCTTTACACTGCTCACCCAATGTAATGAGCACAACTTTCTTTGAAACACTTTTTAACAAGCTAGCACCCTTCTGGTGTTGCCATTCAGACAGCTAACTAGCTACAATAGTAGTTATTTATTTATTTTGCTAGCTTTTGGATGAAAAAACTAGCTACTGATGCAGGCGGAAAGTCTACATCTGGTGCGAGAGTATGTGTGAGAGTATGATGTCATTGACATGAGCTATATCCCTTCTAGCAATGACCCAGGTCACATCACTAATTCTAATCCAATCCCTCAAACTCTCGTGGTAGTTTTGTGCCGCTTTGACACGACTGGTGGAATGAGACAAGTATATTTTTGCTACTGGCTTTACCCATGTCAACAATAGAGGTCGGGCAACAACGTCATGGAACGGTGCATTGTGGGTAGCTACGGCCATTTTAGCGGACACGCAAATCAAGAGCTACAGCAATAGAATAATATGTAAGCTATTAATAATAAAGCATTTTAACAATTAAGCTACAGAGATACAGCAACAGAATAATGTTTAAGGTCCAGTGCAGAGGAGACTATAGCTAGGAATTACCACTGCATCTGTGTGTCAATTGACTGATGCTTTCTAGAAATGTAAGGTTCAAATTATGCCATAGCCTGTCAGTATTACACTAACCTAGTCTATCCACCAAAAATCTAGATTAATAAATGAGCTGACATTGCTAATTGAGAATTGATATGCTGTTTTGGCACCGCTAGTCCTCACCTGATTGGGTAGATGAGATGCATCATTCTAGGTCCTATGAGATACAATTGGGATAAATGACTCACAAAGAGGGTAAGTTTTGGGTTAACAGTTGACAGTTTTAATGCTGGTCACCATAAATCAACAAGATAAACATTCACAGCATTCACAACCATACTGTATGTGTACAAATATAAAATAGAGCTCTTAAGAAAAAATAATAACAAAAGAATTAGGTTCCCTTCTATTGCTCATCTGTATTGAGGAGGAAATGTTCAACCTCCAAAAGAGCGTTCAGTCGGGGAAAATATCTGGATGTATGTGTTCATAGTAGTAATACTACTACCCGGGTAAGTTAGTGTGTTTTTTATCTGTGTCAGAATGAATGAATACACAAATCCAAGTCCTCTGTGGCAGGTCTTCATGGCTGGTTACACCATATCCAACACTGTCCACAGATCTGCTGGGCAAGATAACTGACTTGTAAATTCTGATTCTACTCTGACTACATCACTTCTTAATCAAAACAAATACAGACTTGTACAAAATGAAATGTAATCTATCACAACAATTATCTAAAAAGTATGAATTACTTATCAGTAATTACCATATGTCATGGTATTTTAGTAAACAAAAAAAATTATCTTTTTAAAACACTTTTCTTAGTGAACATGTCTCTTTTTATAAATTTTTTATATTTTACATTTTAAACATGAAAAGTGAATATAATTATTCCTTCACTTCACTAAACAAGTGCATTTTAACAAACAGAATTAGATCACATTTAAAGCGGATTTATACTGCTAATCCAGGTGCTTTAGCAGCAACAAAATGAGTGAAATGCTTTTTTAAGGTTTCACCCCATTCCTGTATTACTTTGCTAACCAGCCAGCCTAGCAATTAACTTGACGATTAGCATAAAATTTAGCACAGTTTATCCCCAACCAACTAGGCCAGGCAAACTCGATTCATTTTAAGGATTCGGGTTATTCTGAGTCACTCACTAAACTGATCTGAGTCACTTGAGTCATTATTGCCAAATCTCCAAGGAAACTCAGTTGTAGCCCATTCTCTCTAACAACATTCTCTCTAACGTAGTTCTGTGGATTCACATGGTGCAGACTCACTATTCCAGAGTTTAGTAACAAACGTTTATTTTAAAAAGGCACACATGAAAAAAGAAAACAACATTTAGCCACGCATAGGCAATGTCATAATAATAGATTAAGAAAATGCTGAATGTGCAAATAACTAGAACAATAATACAACAAAAATAAATATAACAATAAAATATATTAAATACAAAAACAACAATCAAATGAACAAACATGCCAAATGTGCAATTAATAAATGCTAAGAAAAAATGACATAACTATTTACATTAATAGTGCTTTTGTTGTGAATTTGCTTTACCCTGACTCGAGGAGAGACTTCACTCGCTCGTCTGATACAGATCCACTCATGACAATGTAGCCGGCTGATTCGCGCGATTGACTGACTCACGAGTCCTCGGCGACTCACGAGTCCTCGGCGACTCACGAGTCCTCGGCGACTCACGAGTCCTCGGCGACTCACGAGTCCTCGGCGACTCACGAGTCCTCGGCGACTCACGAGTCCTCGGCGAATCACGAGTCCTCGGCAACTCACGAGTCCTCGGCGAATCACGAGTCCTCGATAACTCATGAGTCTCATGGTCTGCGAGTCTGCAATGTTTCCGGCTCTGAGTCTGCGGATCAGGAAGTTCCTATAACCTGTCTCGGACTGTCGCTTCGCTCACTCGGTCGCTTAAGTTGACTTGTAGAGTTGTGTTTGCCTATGAAATTGTAAGTTATAAAGCTTTTGGCAGCTAAGATGGCTAGGACTACTAGAAGCTAATGTTACAAGAGTTTTGTTTGTGGCGCTTTTATCATTTCAGATCGGATTTTATTAGGACTCAACTGATCCGGGTTGATGATACTAAAGATTCGCAACCCATGAGTTATTTGAAAGACTCGGGTGAAAGATCAGAGTGAGTCACGACTCAAACAGGTTTACAACCAACTAGCAATATGGGTTGGCCGCTAGTATCAGCATCGTAGCTAGCGATTAGTGATATATTTGACAATGGCACAATGAGTACCAAAGTAAAGGAAGACATCTGGAAAACCTTCCGTTTGGTTTTCTAACAAAGATGTGGGGACTTAACAGCATTTATCATTTATATCTCCTCACAGTGGCTAGCAACCAAACACATTATCAGGTGACACGTGCAACTACTCACCAGAGTTCAAAGACATTTATAACTCGACTGGAGTTGTATCCAAAAGGTTCACAGCTCGTGACCTAAAAAAAAAGCTTATTAACACTAAAAGTATTTAATATGACTAAATTAATCAAGGTTTTGGAACTGTTTTACGGCATTTTACACCCGGAAATTCTCCGTTAGTTTCTGCATATCTGCCGTCTGCTTGTCTAAGTGTTGCATTAAAAAGTGACCCCCCTCCTACTACTACTACTATTACTACTACGGGTTTATTGGCAGTGCATATACTCCAACCAACTGTACCGGAGTGTGAGGCCGGTTGGTGTAGGCCGGTCGGTGTATGAATGAGTGAATGAATGGGTGAAGAGTAGGGGGGACAAAGGACAACCTTGCCTGGTCCTGCATTCCAGTTCAAAGTTGTCAATAGCCGCTTTCCGACCAAGTAGTTACAGGAACATAGTTATAGGAACAGTCCACTTCTAAACAGTTTTACTAACTACTCTCCCCCAAAACCAGTTTTGCTATTTGCATTCGCACTGGTCAAGTGGCCATAGGAACTGGTGGGAGGGATAAGGGAGTGACGCAAGCACCGCAACGGTCTTTTATAGTGTCGTCACTAGACTTGAGCTTAGCGCCACATACAACAACATTTTACAGTTGAATGTTTTTGTAACACTGGGTGTATGATTGGAGATAAGTGTGCAAATCATCTTATGTATGTGGATGATCTGCTTGTTTTTTAGCTCAAGTAGTGCTGGGTTCCTTCAGCGGCATCCTGTTTGTTCAGATTACGTGGCTGAAAACGACATCCAATACAATTTTTAAAATGAGGGTTGTGTTGATATGTCCTAATAACGGAGTTTGAACCACAGCGTTTAAAAACTAGGCTGGAGTCATAGAAATTGAGTAGCTACTTAACAGAGAAACACAAAAGACGAAGGCTCCCTCATAATATGTATTGGAGCAACAGACAAACGAAGCGGCGTAATTTAGAAGTTGGACTAATAAACGTAGACCTAGGAAAGGGGAAAATGGAAAGACCCTGCTCTAGAGTAGGACCTAAAAGACTTATAGGAACTGCGGTGCAAGGAACTAAATAATCCCGAAATGTTTTCTATCGTAACACAAGAAAAAAATGGTTATAGGAACGTTATGTTATAGGATTGTTATGTTCTAGGAACTGCAGAAATCCCTGCGGTCGGAAAGCGGCTAATGTGAGGCACTGTAAAGCGCTTTGGTGGCCATGTTGGTTAGAAAAAGCAGCCACACACAGCAGCCACATACCCCATACGTTGACATTTGAAACACCTCAGTGGTGGTGACACATATTCCCTCACATAAAAACTAAGAAACCCTAAGTGCACCCTCCATCCAAACTCCAACAATACCGTGGGACTCACCTTCTCCTACCCCCTTGCCCTACTGCCCAACCATCTTGCTTCCAACACAACCCCTCCCGACACCACCTCTTTAAGCTCCTCCTTGGACAGATCCTCCGGAACACCCGTGATCACCCCTCTCACCTTCGCCACACTCCCAGGCACCAGACATTTCAACACCCCCATTTCAACACCTCCAACATCAGCAACGTATCCCTTTGAGACACACTACCCACCACAATAAATACCCTACCAGCACCACTCAACACCTAGCATTCGTCACCCTCCCAACCTTTTCCCTAATCGCTACAGCGAGTGACACCAGGTGCAACACCTTACCTGTCGGGACTGCAAACACCACAATCACCTTAAACTCCTGCTCCACACCACCAATTACCGGCCCTTTACCCTCTCCCGAACTACACTCACCACCCTCTTTCTTCTGTGCACGCTTCTTCTTCCTCCGTACATAATGTCAAAACTCCAAACATTTGATAGAAATGCATAAATGTAAAAAGTACAGGCCGAAATAAATAGCTTTGAAGAAATAAATAGGGTAAAAAAATGCAAAGGAATAATAAAACAGACACATTTTTTATAACATACACATAAATAAATACATTTAAAAAATAAGTAATTGAAAATAAAGTTGAAGATTATAATGGACAATAAATAAATAAGGTAATTATTACAAAGGTGAATAAATAAAGATGCTAAAGAGATATATATACATTTATGTCTCATTGTATAAGTTAATTACTGCCTACATTATTTTATTTACTGTATTTTTGGTGCATTTAATTGTATGCTTGAGCATTTATTTATTTATGTATTTATTATTAAATCTGTCAGAGCTGGTCCTCCATAGACCCAAGCCATCCGACGCCTCTTTATAATTTCAGACACTGGGGCTGAATCCCAATATGCATACTACACACTAAATACGTACTGCACAGGTGATGGTAAAGTATGTACTATTAAGTATATAGTCAGCGAGTATGCTAGCCTTGGGACATACTAACACATCATAACGTTGCATCTAAAATTACACCACTTCCACGAGCGATGAAGCCCACAAGTTTGAACATTAAACATTTGGCAAAACCTGTTCGTATTTCATTTAAACTTTATTTAATATTGGTAGAATTACAAAAAACTCATGTGATGACCATAGATTGTATAAATCACTGGATATAACCATGTGTGACGTCACCCATTGGTTTGTGAAGATCTGATTTGGGTCATCGAATTTACGGGCGCAGACATCTTGGTTGTGGATGTGACGGTTTTAGACGAGAGGGAGAAGTAATCTAGCGAGCTAACTAGTATTAATTGGGATGCTAACGAAAAACAGTATTAAAACAAAATGTAAAACAAAATGCAACGTTACTTACCGTGCTGGGGAGTCTACAACCGACCTCAGTTTGGGTATAATTCGGGGCAGGATATCAGGGGGAGTGTAGCCTGGAAAAATCCAGACCCAAATCCGGAGGATATATGGGTCTGGCTTCGAGTAATGAAAATGACCCAACTCGAGGGGCGGCACAAAGCATGCATGATTGAAAATCTCAAGGTACGCAATTGGATAACAATACGACCAATCACCAGTGGTTTTTTGCTAAGCCCCTATGGCGGAGCTAACTGGTAGATAAAACTCTTGCCGTATCAGGTCGCAAAACAGCAACAACGTCCTTTTATAAAAAATTCGAGCACCGTCTTCTGTTCCTCTTTTAGACAAAAAGCCAAGTCTAACTCGTTCATTGTAGTGGCCAAAATCGTTTTAAACAACTGGTGTTAATCCATAGCGATCTTACAATGTTTACTAATGACTTTGACGTCGCAGCGCTGTCGTGTCATCATCTGTTTAACACGCCTCTGGCACGCCTATATCAGATACAATGATGTGATTGGTGCAGCTCGGCTACAAGGGCATAGTTAATGAGCAGAATTAATCGTAACTTGCTTAGCAAATTCAAATTGTGCTCTCGCGAGAACTCTGGATTTCCAGGATAGGGGGAGTGGCTATTCTATGGAGAAAAAATGTTGATTCTATGATAAATGTGGTCCGACTAGGTGTTGACTGGTGTATAGCTATACACTTCACTAATGATGATAAGGAATTCATCATTCTAAATGTCTATGCACCTTATGAGTGTTATCAAAATGAAAATGAATATTTAAATAAGCTAGTTTATTAATTCCTTTATCCAAGATAATAATATGTCATGTGTTTATATTGTGGGAGGATCTGAATGCAGACATATCTGACAGTAACTCTAAATTTGCGAATCAATTGTATCATTTTTGTCAAGAAAATAATTTAATACTGTCAAGCAAGGAGCTCACAAAAAAGAAATGGGCTCTACAATAGCCAATCACAAATAGCACTACTGTATCGCAGTAAGATTTAATGCAACAACCAATGAAAACAATCATATCCTGTAAATGTTCACGTGATTCCCACTGGAAACGACTGGAGCTCCAAGCATCAGTTTGAGCACAGAGTAAGTCATGATCTCGAAATTCACAATTTGTTTGATACAAACAATGACAACTTGTTATATGAACTCCCTTTACCTGATCAATTTGGTCTTTAGTAGGGACTTCCCAAAACTTGTGAAAAAAAAGTACTTTTACTCAAGTAAATGTCCACCTCTGCTAGCATGTACGAGATGATCGCGCTTGATGTTCTAGAG